>JAOTJB010337976.1:0-12714 GCA_027123815.1 Erythroxylum minutifolium
CTTTTGGATAAATATTCTTAAGCAAATGGTTAATTTGGGAGTTATGTATGTATAGTCTATGATTGTTGGATTCGGGTGTTGTGATATTGTGTAAGGTGTATAGTGACAGTAGAGAGAAAAAGGGGATGAAAATGTGTTTTGAATTTTTAATGAATAAACTGTATTGATCCAGGCAAAATTAGACAAAGATGTCTTCATAAAAATTATAGCTCTTTCTCTTAGCTTACCAACGACATAAAGTTTATAATTTTTGAACTTTGGGATTGAAAGTTATGATGATTTGAAATTGGTGTATGCAGCAGGGTTGCACGATCGTACATATGCACGATCGCAACAACCCCTTTATTTTGGGAAGGTTGCGATCGTGCACATGCATGATCGTGACGAACCATTACTGTTCATAAAATGTGATACACACGATTATGACTCTTTGTTTCCTTAGCCGTGCATTCTCAAATGCACGCTCATGCATTTTTGGGGCAAACCTTGCAAATTTTTATTTGTTTGTTTGCTTTTCTTTTACTCCCACCAAGAATTTAATTCTTTTTATTGTGATGTTAGTTATATATATATATACTTTTATTTTAAAAATTCCTATAATTTTGGTGCCTTGTCGCAGCTAAATAAGAAACGAGACCTGAGGCCAACAAGCTAACTTTGTCATATGATGAGTTCCAGTGTGATGATTTATCTCCACTCAGAAGATTAGCACCTATCTTGTGCTCCTGGAATACCACATCCCTCTTCTGGATACTTTCTACTTCTCTAGGCCATAAAGTCTAAAGCCAAATTGATCACCACCATATCCAATAAAGATGCAAGGTATCGACTTTAAGTCAAGCTTCTTTCTTTGATGCTTAAGTACGTGTCTGAATACCTTGTGGACAAAAACTCTCAAATGATGAAGTGTGGGATCCTTGCCAGTCCACACTCTCTTGGGAATCTCAAAATCTAACAGAATTAAGGGACTTGATTAATATGGTAGATCACAGTTTGGATTGCTTCTCCCTAAAATATCTTTAGCAATATAGACATTTTGAGCATGCAACAAACGGTCTTCATAAAGGTTCTATTCGTCGTATTAGCAACCCCATTATATTGTAGAGTCGCTAGTTCGATTTTATCATGTCTAATACAATATGATGTATAGTATTCTTCAAACACCTTGGAAGTATACTCCCCTCTATTATCTATTCGCAGGCACTTTAGCTTCATCTCAGTTTCCCTTTCTACTATAACATGAAACTTCTAAAAAGTTTCAAACACTTGACTCTTAGAGTTTAACATGTATACCCATGTCTTCCTCGAAACATCATTAATGAATGTAACAAAATATCTATAACCTAGTGACTCCTCCTCAATTAAAACATAAACATTTGAATATACCAAGTCCAATAACTCTAACTTCCTTATAGATCTTCTTTTGAAAGAGACTTTATGCTGCTTTTCAGCCAAGCAATGATTGCAAGGATTAAGTAGTTATGAGTTCTTAATTGGGATTAGGGATTTTCCAGTCAAGATTTTAATACCTTCTCACTCATGTGTCCCAATTGTCAATACGATAGATTTGGTAAAGATTCCCTTTCGATTGTGTATACTTCTCTACCACCACATGCCTTTAAGTGTGTCTTATAGAGTGAGCAACATAATTCTCCTTGGGCAACCGTCATGGCACCTTTGGACAGTTTTCACTTCCTATCCCTAAAATTGTGATGATATTCTTCTTGATCTTACATATTAGGCAATAAAAAATTTAGCCTTAGATCGAGGATATGTCATACGTCTCTCAATGTTAGTAAGTATCTGATGTTTGTCTTAACTCAGATATCACCCATACCACTATCTTGGCGAAACTTTAGTTTCCCATCTTTACACTGCTAAAATCTCCACTCTTGTAGTTTAAGAAGAACTCCACCTTTGGAACATAATGATAAGATTCTCTAATGTTAATTTGCCATTCAGAACTAAATTTGTTGACATGGAAGCATTCACTAGTTTCACAAACTAGGGACACTTTATCATTTGTGCTTGAAGGTGTTGCTATTATATTTTTACTATCACCATCATTTTGATGATGTTGCTTTTTTAGATCCCTCTTCTACTTATAATAGAATCTTTTAATATGTCCTAACTTATCGTAATAGTGACATGCTTCATGTTTTTGTCACCTCTGGACTTTGAATAGTTTTTAGAGTTGCCATAACCTTTAAGAACCTCACTCTTGTTTCTTCCCCTACTTTCTGTCATGAAAGCCTGCACGTTGTCAACTCCAATCTCCTTTCTTATAATTTCCTAATTAAACATAATCTCTATGATTACATCCAAAAAGAGCACACTTTCAGGAGCTGAGTTGCTAGTCGTCAACACTGGCGTCTCCCGGCTTTCTAGTAATGAATTCAATAGGAACAAAGCTTGAAACTTAACATCAATAATTATCTTGATTATAGTAACCTTGTTAATTATGTCCTGGAAATAACTTAGATGCTCTGACATTAATTTTCCAGCTATTAATTTCAAATTCGCAAGCCTCTTAATCGAAAAGGCCTTATTATGAGCAGTCTTCCTTTCATACAGACCTTCTAACTTCTTCTATAGCTCAAAACGATCTGTTTCTTAAGACAAATGGTTGAAAATGCTGATATCAATCCATTGTCTAATAATGCCCAGATTTTTTCGCTTAATATTTTCTCATTCCCTATCTGACATCTTTTCAATTTTTGAAGGAACTTCATCCTTCACACCTTTGTCCACATCAATAGGTTCAAAGAGATTCTTGCAATATCTAAGGTCCTCTATTATGGGATTCCAAATCAAGTAATTTGATAATGTTAACTTGACTATAGAGTTGTTTCGACCTTTTATTACGATGGCTCTGATATCACTTGTAGGGAGACAATAACATAACTCTCTAAAAGATCAACCAAATATCAATGCCAAGAAAGAACTCTTCAACTTGAACCAGCAAAATAATATGAGAATAAGAAACTTAAAGATGAAACAAACATCAAGATTTACATGGAAAACCCTCTAATGTAGAGGAAAAAACTACGGGACAAATCAATAAGCAAATCCACCAAATTCAATAAGGATTTATAGAAAAAATTGACACTAAGTTTCAGGATTAAAAGCAAAGTTGATATCATAATCAACAATCACTCAAGTCAATCCTAAAACTAATCAAACAAGGATGAGAATATAAAACTATTTACCCTTCCTCTGTTTTTCCTTACTTTTGGACGTTATGACTGCACTCTCTATAGAAACCTAAATATTTTCTTTCTATTATAACACGAAATAAGTTTCTCTGGTCGTGTAAGTGACTGTGCATCTTCACCATTGGCTCATTCGCAATTGTACACAATTACAAAGAGTTACACAGTCTCCACACATAGCTGTGTATCTTCATATAGGTGTGTCTATGACCATGTATATGTTCTATCTTCACACGTTCCTCAACATGTTTACAGAGACTTACATGGTTGATCCACATGGCCATGTAAGTTAAGACACAAGCATGTTACACTCTACATGATCGTGTATCTCTCCAAAAGAGATTTTTAGATCTTGTTTTCACTTATTCATCTTCGTACGAACCATAAAGTTGTCTACGATCACTGAAAGTCTCAAAATAGAGTTGGATAGTAAACATATTTGAATTTAGTACTGCATTTCATCCTCAGACAGATAGATAGAGCGAGAGAATAATGAAGACTGCTAAGGATATGCTTAGAGCATGGGATTAGTATATCACTCTGATTGATTGTGCTTATAATAACCTTCATCATAATAGTATCGGAATGTCTCTGTATGAGGCATTATATGGCAGAAAGTTTTGTTCGCCTCTGTATTAGGATGAAGAAGGTCTAAGAATTATTGAAGGCCCTAAACTAATACAAGATACTGTGGATAAAGTGAAACTGATCCGAAGTAGAATTAAAACAGCTCAAGATAGACAGAAGAGTTATGTAGATCAACACCGGATGGATATGAAGTATGAAGTAGGAGATAAAGTGTCTATGAGAGTATCACTTTGGCGAGGAGTGCTGAGGTTCGGTAAGAAGGCTAAGCTAAGCCCTAGATATATTGGTTTTTGTGAGATCATTGAGAAAATTAGACCATTGGCATATAAGTTGGCTTTACCAATTGAGATGTATCAGATACACAATGTGTTCCATGTTAGTATGCTAAGAAGATATCAGTCTAATTTGACATATATATTACTGACACATGACGTAGAAGTTGTAAATAATCTGAGTTATATTGAGGAACCAGTAAAGATAGTGGGATATCAGACGAAGCAATTGTGGCACCAAGTAATTCCATTAGTGAAAGTCCCTTGGAAGAATCACTTAAGTGAGGAAACTACATGGAAAACAGAGGAGCACATGAGAAATCAGTACCCCTACCTATTTAAATAATCAGGTAAGAATTTCGAGGATGAAATTTCTTAAAGGGAGAATTGTAGTATCTCGTTTTCCCATACTAAGGGTTAGAATCCTAGATTACTGTAAAATTTAGAAATTAGGAAATGCATTTTATGCTCATGCATAATATAAGCATATAAACACGTGATTATTGATTTTAGCAAACATTACAATGACTGCTCATGCACTCAATTGACATTTTTTGGGTATAAATGATTATTTAAAGTGATTATGATATGAATAGCAAATATTTTGCCTTGATTTTTAATTTGGTGATTATATTTATTGATTTAGAATTTTTGGTAAAAATTGGGAAAATTTATGAGATTTTGGGTATTTTTGGACTAGGAAAAATGCAAAGTCGCAAGATAATTGATAAATGGTAGTAGAAATAAGTGAAAAATGGCAATAGAAATAGTTGATAAGTGGCATTAGGATTTAATTACAAGTGTCATTAAAAATTTGGAAGGCAATTGGATTAGAAATTGGAGACAATTAGACTAGTTATTAAAAAAGGAACAGGTGGAACCAAGGGGAAGTGACAAGTGGCAAGTGCCAAGTGTCACTTGCCTTGCCACATTTCACCCACGATATTCACACCTAGTAAAAGACTAACTTAATTCTTGTCTTTCACTTATTATTTTCTCTCATCTCTTTGTTAGCCTCTTTTCTTTATCTTTGACGTTATCTTCTTCTCTCGATTCTCACGATACTCTCTTCTCCAAACATCACACAATGAAACTTGCTCTCATCCTTCATTTGCTACTTCCATTTTCATTTCCATCTTGTTACTAGAAAAACCTAACCTACTCCACCCTCGTTGATAATGATTATGTAGAAAAAGGAGTTAGGGTTTTTTAGAGATTTTGAAGAAGCTTTGAGTAAATCAAGTAAGTAGTATATTGTTCTTCATGTGTTGTTATAAATGAATCAAATATGGTGATTATTTCGATATTAAGTGATTATGAAAATGTAGTTAATTTTATATGTAA
The DNA here is from genome assembly GCA_027123815.1 of Erythroxylum minutifolium. Taxonomy (NCBI): domain Eukaryota; kingdom Viridiplantae; phylum Streptophyta; class Magnoliopsida; order Malpighiales; family Erythroxylaceae; genus Erythroxylum; species Erythroxylum minutifolium. The sequence goes on from JAOTJB010337976.1 coordinate 5,417, forward strand.
CGTGGATGAATAAATGGACATATTCATGTCTTAATTTTGTGTTTATGATGAGTAATAATCTATGGATTGTTATAGAAATGTTTTTGATGATAGTTTAAGAAATGAAATGATCATGAAAATGTGGTTGAAGAGTGATGATATGTTGATGAAGAAATGAATATAGATTTATGTTCTATTTTTATATAAATGATAAATAATAGATTATGTATTGTTTATGGATGATTAATAATGAAAGTGGTAATAGAATTGAGGAGAATGAAGTAGAAATGATTAATTATGCAAGAGATGTCTTGGCTATAGTATGGAAAGGTAAAGAATGTAGGACAAGTATGGAGTACATGTATAACAGGACTAAGTAATTAATGATGAATTAATTGAGTAGAGTTTTGTGAGTTTAATATAACCAATATGGTAGTTGAATTAGCATGAAATGAAGTTACATAAGTGGATGTGAATTTTGGAAAATTTGGAGTGTAAATGATGTTTGTATGTATATTGAATTTGTGGGAAAAATGAAGGAAGAAAATGCAGGGCACGATCGTGGCATAGTCCCCATACTCGTGGCCTGGAAAACTTTGATTTTGTCATGATCATGGTAGAAATCCCCATAATCGTGACCAGTTCCATGAGCTTCTGTCACGATCGTAGGAAGGTCCACCATGATCATAGGCAGACACATGGAGTGAAAAGTTATCTTTTAAGTGATGTTTGAAAAAATTAATGCTAAGGTATTTTACTATGATGTATTTAGGCTTAAATGAGGCCCTGAATGAACCTAGTTTGATGATGGATTAGGTGATTAAAGTGAGTAAGGTGTATTAGGTATAAATGAATGATTGAATGATGATATTAAATGATCATGGGATGTGAATTAAGGAAATATACTCGGAATAGTCAAATTGAGCATACATACATAACACATGTACATATGTGTATGAATGAATGCTTATGTGATTAAGCGAATTGAGTAATGTGTAAATGTGTGTATTGCATGATATAGAAGCGCAAATAGAAAGATAACATCTAGACATTGTCGGCACATTAAGGCAATAGCTAACTGAAGCGTACTGTGAATAACCTAGATGTTTCTTATTAGGAATAATTATATTTGCCTAATTTTTGATTATTGAATTGATAATTATATGAATGTGAAAAATGCTAGACATTGATGGTCTGAGGATTTTGATAACTAAGATCGTATTGGAAGTGCTCATTGATTGTGAATCTAACAGAAATAAGTGTACTCAACCAAGTTGTTGAATGTCAGAATTATGTCTGATGAAATAGTGAAAAGTGATTGTGTTTACTGAATGAATGTGATTTATTGCATATATGTGATTTGATGCATTTCTCTATATGATATGCATGATCAGATAAAGGCAGTTGTGATCGGAGTAGCTAGTGAAAAAGAGCTTAAAGCTCAAAATGTGTATAAGAGCCACAGCTCACTAGTAAAATGAGCCCAGTATTTACAACGGATACGTGACAGTTATCAATGAGCCTGATATCTACAATAGATATGGGACAGTTAGAAAGGCACTCAGTTACAACAATTAACAATGAAAGTGGAGTCTCATGAGCAATTGCATATAAATTGATATGTGTGTGATTGATTGAAGTTAATTGTTTGAACCATTCTGAACTGAAATATGAAATAATATGCAATATGTGATTATATGAACTGTCTCTAAAATTTGAAAATGTGAATTGTCTATATGTTTTGATATGGGTGAGCACATTAATGATGGTTCACTCATTGAGTTCGCAAAACCCATCAAAATTGCAACATGACTTTTTAGGTACGAGAAAGGAGACTTAGCCTATAAGATGTTCTAGTAGAACTCTAGTTCTTACTTTTTGGACATCAAGAAATGGCTCAAAGGTTAGTCAACTGAGTTTGAGGAGTTTAGATAGAACATGTTTGTATAGTTCTCATTTCATGTAGAATGTTGTAAAAAAGCAGCTGACTTTTATAAGCTTTTAATACTGTATATATATGGATTATGTATGAAAAGATACAGTGTATGTTTTATTAATGAAATAGGAACGTTTTGATATTGTTGAAAATGATTGTTTTAATATATACGATGCCATATAAGTGAATGTGACTGCTCTAATGCGCTGTTTCATAAGGCATATGCCCGAATGTTAGAAGGAGATTTAGGTATTGTGCTTTATGGAGGTGGCATGTTATAGGTTTTAGTATTAGAGCATGGTTTGGCATCCATGGGGATAGATATAAGCTTATAGACATGATATATAGTGAGAAACTCAGATAATAATCGCTATTATTGTTTATTATATGTCATCCGCTATAGGTTGGTCAAGTTAGACACTCAGCTAACCTAGAATCTGTAGGAGCCAGTAGAGAGTCTTTTATACCTTGACTTGAACAAATGCCTTTGAGAATTTCTGAGAGAAAGGAAAGAAGGTATGATAAACTGAGAAAGCAGGGGACTGTGGACTTCTACAGAAGTACAGACCTTGCTGAGGCTGAAGGATGGTTAGAGAAAACTGAGAGAATATTCGATCAGACAGACTGCGAGTCTGATGAGAAGTTCGACTACGCATTCTCACTAATGCAAGCTCCAGTATACCAATGGTGGAAGACTGTTCCAAGCAGTACCACCAGACTTTATAATTTAAAGTGAGAAGACTTCCTGAGAGTCTTCAAGGAGAATTATATGCCAAAGATTTATCTGGATAGAAAGATGACAGAGTTTTTAGATCTGAAGTAAGGCAGTCTCACTATAGCAGAGTATGAAAAACAATTTAATGAGCTAATAGGGTATGCTGTTGCCTTGATACCGATTGAGGAAGATAAGTGTAGAAGGTTTGAAGATGGGTTGAATATGGAGATAAGGACGAGGTTGGCTATAACGAATCTGAGCAGTTTCACTGAGTTGAGAGCGACCTCGATCCGATTTGAATAGTTGTTAAAAGATGGTCAGGGGAAGTACAGGCAAGAGTTTAGAATGAAGATAACTAGTGAGTCTCAGGTTGATTCTGGCAGAAGATTCAGTGAGTGCCAGAACAGATCGTTTTGACCACTGGTTAGATCGAGATAATCGGGGTTCAGATAGAGAGCTAGTTTTATGTGGTCTGGCAGCGATAGAGGTCTAGTATCTGGGTAGATGCAACAGTGTGAACATTGTGGTAAGAAGCATAATAGGGAATGTTGGTAGTTAATAAGAGTTTTCCTTTGTTGTGGCTCTTACAAATATCAGATCAGAGACTGTCTCGTAGTTTACAGGGCACAGTAGGGAGTGAGAGGAGGAACATTGACAGAAACAACTGTCCAGTGGAGCCTAGCAAGTGGATCTGGATAGATAGGCCGAGGTAGAGGCAGAGTGAGCTCAGCTAGTCCTACTATCAGGATTGAAGTGCAGAGTAATTAACCACAATCTCAGGCCAGGATCTACGCTATGACTAGACAGAAGGCTTAAAACTCCCCAGATTTCATAGTAGGTATGTTGAATGTCTTTAATTTTGAAGCATTTGCATTATTAGATCCAAGATTTACACATTCTTTTATCGCACCTCATTTGACATCTAGACTACATTATGATAGAGAAATGTTGAATTATGGATTAGAGGTGAGTCCACCAATAAGTAGTACTACAGTAATTGGTGAAGTCTGTAAAAGGTGTATAATTCAAATTGATCAGGCAGAGTTAGAAGCTGATCTGATTATATTGCAGTTAAAGGAGATGGATATTATTTTAGGCATGAATTGGCTCATTGCTTATAGGGCTATAATGAACTGCTATACTAAGGAGGTAATACTTAAATCTCCTAATCAGTCGAGAGAGATAGTTCGAGGTGTTAGTTAAGCAGTGCCAACCAGATTGATCTCATTCATGAGTGCTTTGAGATTGATCTGAGGTGGATGTGAGGCTTAATTGGCCCACGTGATTGATACACGTACTGAGCAGACAGTACAGGATATTCCTATTATTAGGGATTTCTTGGATGTGTTTCCTATCGAGTTATTTGGTTTACCCTAGATAGGGAAACAGAGTTTATGGTTGACTCAGTTCCAGGTACTACTCCTATATCTATTCATCCATATAGGATGGCACCTGTGGAACTTAAGGAACTCAAGGCTCAATTACAGGAGTTGTTAGAAAAGGGTTTTATTAGACCCAGTGTATCACCACAGGGAGCCCCAGTTTTATTTTTGAAGAAGTAAGATGGAACTCTGAGACTGTGTATCAATTATACGTAACTAAATTAGGTGACGGTGAAGAACAAGTATTCGTTGCCAAGGATTAATGACTTACTTGATCAGTTGCAGGCAGCATAGATATTCACCAAGCTAGAATTGAGATCAGGGTACTATCAGCTAAAGATAACAGAGGATGATGTACCGAAGAGTGCATTTATAACCAGATATGGGTATTTCGAGCTTATGGTGATGCTATTTGGGTTGACAAATACCCCTGCTACTTTTATGGCTTTGATGAATATGGTATTCCAACCTTATTTAGATCGTTTCGTAATTGTGTTTATTGATTATATTCTGTTGTATTCAAAAAGCATAGAGGAACGTACTGAACACTTGAGGTTAATTCTACAGGTAATGAGAGAAAAGTAATTATATGTTAAGTTCAGTAAGTGTGAATTTTGACTTGATCAAGTAGTATTTTTAGGTCATATAGTAACTGGATAGGCCATACAAGTTGATACAAAAAAGTAGTGATGAAGTGGGAAGCTCCGAGAAATGTGCCTAAAATTTGAAGTTTTCTGGGATTAGCTGGTTACTATCGGACATTTGTTTAGGGATTCTCATTAATCTCAGCCCCTTTGACAAAACTTCTGAGAAAAAATGTACCATTTAGATGGAATGATGAATGTTAGAGGAGTTTTGAAGAACTAAAACATCGATGAACTACAGCGCTAGTTTTAACTATTCCATTTAGATTTGGAGGCTATGTGGTATATAGTGATGCTTCACATCAGGGATTAAGATGTGTACTGATGCAACATGGTAGAGTGATTGCTTATACAACGAGACAGTTAAGGTCTCACGAGTTTAATTATCCGGTATATGATTTAGAACTTGCTGCAGTGGTTTTTGCTCTAAAGATATGAAGACATTATTTGTATGGAGAGACATTTCAGATATATACTAATCATAAGAGTTTGAGGTATTTTCTAAGTTAGAAAGAGTTGAATAGGAGACAGAGAAGATGAATTGAATTGTTGAAGGATTATGACTGCATAATTGAGTATCATCCTGGTAAAGCTAATGTGGTAGCTGATGTATTAAGCAAAAAATCGGATAATAGTGTAGCGCAAGTTCAGATATTGAGGTTATCAAACTTAGTCCAATTGAGAGACTTAAATGTTGAGTTGAATCTAGAGCAGAATGAGGCACTGATAGCTACGTTGAAATTGAGACCGATGTTGCAAGATAGAATTAGAAAAGTTCAAAGCAAAGATCTGGAATTTGTGAAACTTAACGAGAAATTGAAAGTGAATTCGAATTCTAAATTTGAATTGAGAAATGAGACACTGTGGTTAAAGCAGAGACTATGTGTACCCGATGTGGATAATTTGAGAAAAGAGATTTTGGAGGGAGCACATATAGTAGCCTATGCTATGCATCTTGGTACTACCAAGATGTATAACATGCTAAAATAGCATTTCTGGTGGCTAGGGATGAAGAGACAAATGGCTGACTATGTGCCTAAGTGTTTAATAGATTAAGACAGAGCATTAGGCTCCAGTTAGGAAGTTACACTCGTTTCCTATTCTAGAGTTGAAATGGGAGTAAATTAATATGGAATTTATTATGGGTTTGTCGAGAACTCCAAGGCAATAAGATGCTATATGGGTTATTATGGACCGATTGACAAAGTTAGCTCATTTCTTAGCAGTGAGAGAGACTAATACACTGGATTAGTTAGCCTGGAGGTATATGAATGAAGTAGTAAGATTATATAGGTTGCAGTGTCCATAGTATCAGACAAGGATGCTAGATTTACCTCGAGATTTAGAAAAGCTTACAGGCAGTTAGGGTATGAAGTTGAACTTTAGTACTGCATTTCATCCTTAAACAGATGGATAGAGTGAGAGCACTATTAAGACTGTTGAGGATATGCTCAGAGCTTGTGTATTAGAGTTTTAAGGAGCATGAGATCAAAATATAGCTTTGATTGAGTTTGCTAATAACAACCATTATCACAGTAGCATCGGTATAGCACCGTATGAGGCGTTATATGGCAGAAAGTGTCGTTCACCTTTGTATTAGGATGAAAAGGGTCTAAGGATTGTAGAAGGCCTAGAGCTGATCCAAAATACTATTGATAAGGTAAAATTGATCCAAAATAAAATTAAAGCAACTCCCGATAGACAGAAGAGTTACGTGGATCAACACTAGAGGGATATGGAGTACAAAGTAGGAGATAAAGTATTTATGAGAGTATCACGTTGGTAAGGAGTGCTGAGGTTTGGTCAAAAGGGTAAGCTCAACCCTAAATACATTGGTCCATGTGAGATTGTCGAGAGAGTTGGACCATTGGCTTATAAGTTAGCCTTACCGATTGAGATGTCTCATATTCACAATATGTTTCATGTGAGTATGCTCAGCAGATATTAGTTTGATCTGACTCATGTGTCACTAGTTCAAGAGGTTGAAGTTGTGAGTAATCTGAGTTATGTTGAGGAATCGGTAAAGATAGTGGGATATCAGACAAAGCAATTGAGAAATCGAGTAATTACATTGGTGAAAGTCTTTTATAAGAATCATTCGAGTGAAAAAGCTACATGGGAAACGGAGGAGCACATGAGGAATCGATACCCCTACATATTTGAACAATTAGGAAAGAATTTTGAGGGCGAAATTTCTTAAGGGGGGAATTATAATATCCCATTTTTCTATACTAAGGGTTAGAACCCTAGATTACTGTAAATGAAAAATAATATTGAGAAATTAGTAAATACATTTCATGCTCATGCATAACATTAGCATACACACACGTGATTATTGATTTTTGTACACATTACAAAGACCGTATATGCACTCATTTGACATATTCTAGGGTACAAATGGTTTTAAAGTGATTATGAAGTGAATATTGACTATTAAGTCTTGAATTTTGAATTGGTGAGTATAACTGTTAATTTAGAATTTTTGGTAAAATTTTGGGTATTTTTGGACTAGGAAAAAGGTCAAGTGAAAAAACAAATTGAAAATGGTAGTAGAAATAAGTGACATATGGCAGTATAAATTATTGACAAGTGGCATTAGAATTTAATAATTGACATTAAAAATTAGGAGATAATTGGATTAG
>JAOTJB010337982.1:0-12713 GCA_027123815.1 Erythroxylum minutifolium
TAAGCTACTTCCTCATGTAGATCACCAATGGAGTCCCTCAAATCATCAACCTTAGTATGAATTTCTTCAATCTCCTTTACTAAGGCTTCCTGACTCCACTGCTGAGACTGACTAACTTCTTCCATCCCAATTGTAGGAACTCGTTGAGATGCACTAGATGGATAAAAGCTTGGTTCGACATATGTTTTTGAAGTTACAACATTCAATTCAATGATTTTCAACAAAGGAGGTTTGAACAATTGTTTTCCATCTGGGAGATCAAGGTCATCAGGTTTTGGTAGTTTTGGTATTGGTTTGCTAAGAAGGTGAAGGACGTCTTTGATTGATGGTATAGAACTTATAGGTCTAAGATGGATAAGTAGGTTCACAAAGGTTTCTAAGTTGAAACTGATACCTCCGACAATAATAGTTCTGAACTGTCCTTTAGTTACCCTTCCAACTATCTGAGAAGTTGCGTCTGTGGAGAAACGTCCACAATGACTTCCTGATGCCTTTGAAATGTAGTGTAAAACATAGATGCCTCTTGGTTGTTCTACATTGCATGCATCATCGATGCTTCTCACAGCTTCTTATATCTGCTCATCTGTGAGGTCACCTGTTCTCCCTTCAGGGTACCTCTTCTGTTTCCCTTTTTCTACATTGCGTACACTGTTTATAGCTCTAGGTTGAACATCAGGTACAATCTTTATTAGTGTTCTACTTGTAGCTGGGTAGATGGTATATCGATCCTTTGTCATCTTCAAAGGATATGGTTCTGATTTTTCGTCTCTTAGAATCCCATATAATCTTCTCTCTTCATGATTTAGAAGATGTATAGACCGATTATTGACCAAGACAGGTTCAACTTGTACCTTGATTATCCTCTACACATGTTCTCTTATAATGACTGAGCTTCTGCTTCTCGCAGGTACAATTTCTTCTATTACCTTCATTTTCAAGTCCTCTTTTCTGATAGGACCAAGAGAATCAACTGATTTTTCCTTCTAATGACCACCAGTTGAAGTATTCTCTTTCTGACTGATCTTGTTTATTTAGGAGTTTCAGTGGCTATTTTAACAACTTCAGTTTCCTACAGAGCATATACTAGGCTAAACCCATCACTATATGCTCCCAATGATCCACTAAAATACTCCTAAAATTAGGGTGGTCAAGCCATATATTAAAAAGTTTGAATGGTTTATGCCCTTTTGAATTCAAGTTATGGAAATTGACCACAATGGGGTAGTGATCTGAGTCAAGTAACATCTCTAGAAAATAAGCTAAACATTCATAATCCATCGGTCCCCATACTTGATTAATTAGCACCCTATCCAATTTAGCCCAGAGTAGATTTTTCTGCCATGTAAAAAACTCCCCTGTATAGGAGGCATCTTCCAACCCAAGTGAACACCAAAAATCTACTAGATCTTTAAGGAGGTAAGCATAAGGTGGTTGGCATCCCATTCTCTCTTTTGCAGCACATACACAATTGAAGTCTCCTAGGATAATCCAAGGACTAGAGATAGCCGACCCTAACTTCAACAACTATTGCCACAATTACCTTCTTTTTGTAACACTATGTAGTCCATACACAAAGGAAACAAAGAAGCTTTTTTGTGTAACTAAGCAGTATACCTTGCTGTGGATGAATTGCTCCCCTATCTCTAAGATGTTACACTTGTAATACTGGGTGGTCCATGCTACACACATTCTGCCATCTACAACCCGATTGAAATTCTGACTATATTCCCAGCCTTTGAACCGATTCTACATCATCATCCTTAAGCCATCCATATTCATCTTTGTCTCTAGGAAATGCGCTATTTTATAAGAGTGTTGTCTAATCAGGTTAGTAGAATGATGTTGTCTCGAGGCCTTATTTAAGCCCTGAACATTCTAGCAAAATAAACTCATTAGGTAAAGGTAGAGGTCCTCTCCCATCTTAGCCTCTTGGTTGGAGCTCTTTTATTCTTATTGGGTCTTAGGTTTTTGGATTGAGGCACCACATTTTCATCTGTAGGTACTATTGTAGTAGAAGGCTTAGAAGATCTATCAGCAACCAGAGATTGCTTCCCCAGCCCTTTTGCACCCCCAAAACTTTGCCTCCCAGTAGAATCAGCATTACCTGCATTGGGACCTAGTTACATCTAGCCCTTGCCTATAACTTTGTCCTTCTTGGGTTTTACAGTGTTAGTACTAGGATGGATCCCACTTGATTTACTAACCTATTTTAGTGTAGGCATTCCTCTTTGTAAAGGTGACATGAGTTACAATGCCCTTGCCACTACTTCTAGGCCTATGTGAAACTCTATGCCATTCCCCTCCTCTAGTATTGCTTACTTCAGTCCAGGTAGGTTTCCCTCTAGGCATAGCAGTAACTTCACTTTCAGGGTACTCCTCCCTAGTGCTCCTATATACTCCCTCCTATCCAGTCAAATTTTCTGTCACCTATTCATAGTCTGGGAGCTCCTTTTCTCCTTATTGTTTGTTTACTATCTCTACAGCAACAGTCATCCCTCCCTCCTGTACTATAGTTTCTTGTTCCATTTGTTTTTGAGTTCCTGCAGTTTCCTTATCATTCTCCTCTTGCACTTGCTTCTTCTTGCTCTTGGATTTGCAGTCAAAAGGGGTGTGACCAAATTTTTGACATGCATAACAACACCTAGGAAAAGTTTCATACACAACCTGCTATGTAAATTTACTACCATCAGGTAATCGGACTTCAAAATTAAGAGGAGGTTGCTTAGCCACATTTACTTCCACTAACATTCTTACATACCCCACCCGAGCTTTGATACTAGTTATATGATCGGTACAAATTGGTATGCCTAATTTGGATCCCAATTTTGATAGTCCCATCTCAGTCCAAAGCTCGAGAGGCACATTAGGAAGTTGGATCCATATTAGCACATTCATAAACTCTTTATAATCAAAGTAGAAACCAGAAGACAATGTTTTCAACAATAGAGTCTTACCAAAGAGAAGCTAAGGTCCTCCTGCAAGGACTGAAGTTCTATCCTCTTATGATTCAAATCTGAAAACAATCCTGCTCCTATCATGGGGTAACACTTTACAATAGACTCCCTATTTATCTATCATCCCCTCTATAGCCTTCATGCCTAGAAATTTACCAGTGAAGCACCCCATCAGCCAGTAGCCCCATTTAGTTTCAACTAAAGCTACATCCAAGGCTACAATGGCGACCTCATCCTCTACTTGTAAAACTTTCAAATACATTCCATTATTGAGCTCTCTGTTATTTCTGAAAAGGCTGGCAAAAGAAGCTTTGGGAAGTGTAGTGGGAGTGGTTAACTGAAGGGGTTGTGGCCTTCGGGTTCTAGGTGCACCAACTGTACTGGGTGAGCTAAACCTTTCATTAAACATTCTCTGAGCATACCCATCCTCCTTCAAGTGTGCTTCTGTCTCACTAATGTCACCCCCTTCTCAGCTGATTCATTCACCTCCTCATCCAATTCAGTATTCATAAAGGGCTTATCAGAAGTGGATGCTCCATCATCCCCCTTCTGGTAAGTACTACAATTAATAGTCAGAACTTTCGTACCTACTTCCACTGCTCCCAAGCTCCAACTGCTAGTAGTCCCAACCTGGGTTCCATCACCATCAGGTTGCAATTTTTGACCAGCCGTATTCTTTCCCCTGGTGTGTTCCCTAACTTCGGTTTCCACTTCACTATCCCAACGTTTCGGACAATCGTCTCTCCTCATCGCCACCTTCGAAGGAGATTTGAGTCCTAAAACACATTCCACTATTATGTCTCTGTCCTTTTTGTGAGATTTATTCCACTTGCCAATTTTCCCTGATCATCAGAAGTAACCCTAAAAGTAACTTCGATTAAAGCCACCTATTTATGCAATTGACCACTGAAACCCTAAGATTCTCCAAATTTTTTATGACTCCACAATGTGCCCTAATCGTTGTCACACCACCCAACTAGAAACATGATGATGAAAATTACGTCTCGTTATGCCTCGGTAAAAAAATTCGACCAATCAAAGACAAATTCCAACCCCAACACGAATCGCATTGCCCAAGAATCCCACCCAGGAAACAATATGGTGACAAGAACAATCAAAGGAGTAAATGAACAACGAAGAAATGAGTTGATCCAAATGTATGCAAAACCTCGGGAAGATTTTAGAGAAAATTGCCTAACCATGAGAGAGCAACTCAAGACACACACATTAATAGGTCTTTATTATTTTTTTGGGTAAAATATAAATGTATTATACCAAAATTGAGAATTTACATGGTCCTATGGGGCATACCTTGACCCTTAATATGCAAACATCTTCTCCTACAAAATACAATCAGTAGTACAAAAATCAAAAAAGGAAGGATGATCGGGGTGGGGTGAGGCCACGATAACCAGTCCCCACTCATCTAAAGGATTATATAAGTGAGAGCAAATACACCCACATCCCTAATACATCCAAAGAAAATAAACAAAGTACCCCAATACATCCAAAAGAAGGCTAGTTATGGAACTTTTCCATAATCATCAAGATGTCATCTTCTACTAGGAAAACAACCAAAGTGAGGCTAGGCATGCAAAGCAACTAGAAGTTAGCTACTGCCATGAACAGTGTTTTCGGTGGTGAACAGTGTTCTTGACGGTGAACAGTGGCCGACGAAACATTGTCTAGCGATGAACAGTGCCCAATAGTGAATAGTACTCAGTGAACACTAACACAATCGAAAACATTATCCCCATGCATTTGAGGCTTGGTCAACGATTCCAGAGAAAAGGCTTCCTCCACTAAGACAAAATTACCAGCCAAAGTAGTTATATTGTCGTCTAGCACATCACCAAGATAGCTCAGCAAAGCTCACACCATTTGGCTGCCATGATTGCACCATTTGCCATGAACAGTAACCAGGGAATAGTCACATTACCTCCATGCACGTAAATCGTGAGTAGCATCTCCAGCAAAAGGCTTCTTCTATCAAGTATCACAACATCACTGAGGTCGTCCATCTCCGTCCACCATAGACCCAAGCACTAACAAGCATTGAACACCTCCTCTCCCCTAATACAGCCGAAAGCCCCCATTACATCTAAGAAAGTGTCAGTCTACAAGTGTCCACATATATCAAAAAGAAATCGTTTCAGGAAAAGAAGCATAGTCTAACTGGACTGCTTTTCTAATCCTCTAAATTATATACACAGTGTAAATAATAGCCAATTTAACTAATTTGCTTCTCAGACGTGCTCCTATGTAACATCTCCAAATCCTTTTGATTGCACTATATAGTATGGTCATAGGCCAAGTCATGCCTAACCAATCCCGAATACCTTGCCAAACATCTTTGGTAAACAAACAGTTAAAATAAAGGTGCTCCACTGTTTCCCTATCAACGTTACACAAAATACAAGTTCTATCAATATCCAAAAAGAGCAGCTTGTCTTTAGTTGGGAGCCTATTATGAAGGCTAAGCCAAGCTATAATGAAGAACTTATACGGGATGTACTGCTTCTAAATAAACGACATCCATAGCTTGATCTTGTGTCTCTTCTAAATCAAGTCATAAATTTTCTATGAAGAGAGCAGCCCATTCATACAAAATTGTTGAAGCCCAATTTCCACCAGCCCACGGCCTCCCATTTTCCTTACCAAAATGTCTCAAAAACAAAGTTAGTTTTTTCATAAGGGCAGAATCTCGACTGTTATGCTCCTAATCCCACACTGCAGTACCCTTTAAATAAACCTCATGTATCCATCTAACCCAAAGAGAATCTGCTTTAGAGTGAATATTCCATAAAACCTTTGAGAGGAGAGCCAAATTCCACCATTTACCATTTTTTTAATCCCAAACTGCCCTCCTCTTTTGGTACACAAATGGTATCCCAAGCCACCTGAAAATGTTTTCCGCCCCACAAGAATATCCTGCACATAGAATTTATCCTTTCCAATATAGTGGTAGGACTAGCAAATGTTAAGAGGACACCTTGACTAACAAAGTTGATCAATTCAATGCATCCTACATAAGACAAAGTCTTCCCATTCCAATCATTAATGAAAGCCTCCACCGATTCAATGAGGATAGAAAATTGTGCCACAGATACCTTTATGGGAACCAGAGGATAATCCCTAGGTAACGAATGGGGAACTCATCTAATGGAAACTTCACTATTTAGAGAATGTTATCTCATTCCCAACCTCCCACACCTACTAGATACACATTAAATTTGGAGGGATTTACTCTCAAACCCGTAACTCAACCTATTTTAGCCAAAGTAGTCATAAGGAGGTCTATAGAATTATAGTCCCCACGGGAGAATAATATAAGGTCATCTGCAAAAGCGAAATGAGTAATAAAAAGCCGCTGACATTTGGGATGGAAATTGAAGGGGAAAAAAGCAATTCTCACCTTGATCAATGTAGAAAAGTTTTCCAAATAAAAGAGAAATAGGATGGGAGACGTAGGGTCCCCTTAACGTAATCCCCTTTAGCCTTTGAACATACCATGAAGAGACCCATTAATCAAAATACATAATGAAGTAGTGGAAACACACTCCATGATCCAAGATATGAAGAGATGAGGAAAACCTAACCCTTTCAATATTTCCTTAAGAAAACCACTCAATAGTGTCATAAGCCTTAGCAAGATCCACTTTAAGCATACACCTAGGTGAAATATGTTTTCTGGTATAACCCCTCACCAATTCTTGTGCCAAAAAGATATTATCTTGCATATACTGACCAAGAATAAAGGCTGCTTGAGTTTTATCCACTACTTTGCCCACCACTACATTTATTCGATTGGACTGAATTTTTGATATCACTTTATAAACCATATTCATGCATACAATGGGCTGGAAATCAGAAACTTGCTTATCAGCCTTCTTTTTTAGAATTAAGCAAAGAATGGTATGGTTTAATTGTTTTAACAATCTACCCAAATCAAAGAACTCCCTAAATGCTACACGAAGGTCTTGTCCAACTACTGCCCACTGTGATTTAAAAAAAGCTAAAGAGTAGCCATCCGATCCAGGCGCTGTATCATTGCCTATATCCTATAGTGTAATTTTTATTTCCTCATTCTAAATAGGTGCTAGTAATCCTTCTTGTGCTTCATCATCAAGACACGATCCCCTACCTACCACAGACGGATCTATGCAGTGAACAGTGGAAGAAGAGCCTAGCAGCTCTTTATAAAACCTGAGGAATTCATTTGTAACTTCCTCCAAAGAGTGGGTCCGAGACCTATCCTCCTTGATGAGTTATTGCATTTTATATCCCTCTTTTTCGAACCATTGAATGAAAATATTTCATACTCTTATCAGCTTCAATGAGATTATTACATTTTGTTTTTTTTAAAAGAATTTTTTCTCGGTATCTAATAAAAATTCAGCTTTCTTTCTCTTCTCAACTACATCTTCGAGTAGGACATCATCCTTGGGCCTGCTCAAGGAAAGTTTGTATTCATGTTGGAATTCATCTGTTGCCCTTTTAGCCTTAGCAGAAATGTGTTCATATTCTTCAACATTAAGTAATTTCAGTGGATGTTTGAGAGCCTTCAATTTCTGACAAAGGTTATACTATTTTGTTCCCTCCACTTACATCTCCCAACATCTGCAAAGAATATCCTGAAACAAGGGGTGTTGGAGCCACATGTTAAAGAATTTGAAAGGTTTTCTGCCCTGAGATTCTAGCTTATTACAAACCACCACAAAAGGGCAATGGTTAGAATCAGGTAACATATTGAGAAAATTGGCCAAACATCCCAGCCCTGTAGATCTCCAACCAGAATTTAGAAGCACTCGGTCCAGATTAGCCCAAAGATGGTTATTTTGCCAAGTATAGAACTCCCCTAAAGAAGGAGCATCATCTAGTGTAAAGGATACCCGAAAATCTAATAGATCCTTTAATATATAGGCAGAAGGTGAATTACAATTATTCCCTAGCAGCATAAACATAGCTGAAATCACCCAAGATACTCTAAGGCATATTAATTCCTGACCCTATTCCCATCAGTCCTTGCCATAATTCCCTTCATTTAGAAACACTGTACAGAACATAAACAAATGAAAGAGTGTATAAGAGTTGAGTAGTAAGGCATTGTACTTTACAATGGATAAATTGTTCTTCAATGATTTCCATTTGGCAGTGGATAAAATGTGGATTCCATATTACCACCATTCTCCCACCAGCTATATGATCAAAATTATGACAATAATTCCAACCCAGAAACTGATTTCCCATCAATAGAAGCAACCTCTCCAAGGATAATTTAGTTTCTAAAAAACATGCAATTTTACACTTGTGTTGGTTAATCAACTTACCAACACTAACTTGTCTCCAAAGATATTTATGGCTTATAAGAGGAGGTCTGACCTCCTCTTACTTTTTTAGTTTTTGTAGCAGCCTCTTTACCTCTCTCCTTTTCCTGTCTAACAGCCCCTCCATTGTCAACTTTTACAAACTTGGTATTCACGGGAGCATTTGCCTCAAAAGGAGCCGTACTAGTACCAGAGGTAGATCTACCACACATTTCTTGTACTTTAGTTCCATCTGGTACAGTTTTATCAGAAAGAGTTGATACGTCTTTCCCCTTATTGCCAACCTTACTCAGGGTTGTCTACTTTTCACCTCCATGTACATTACCCATCGGTTGCTGCCTAGGTGAGCTCCTTACTGCTGATTTTTCCAATTGTAATGAAGGGCCCTTTCCTTTGCTTCCTCTGATAGCTCTTTCTTTTTTTTGGTAAAATGTAAATGTATTATACCAAAAATGAGTATGTACACGGTCTTTAGGGGCAGACCTCGACCCATAATACAATCAAAAATTTGAGTCCTAGATACATCTAAGGAAAGTTAACCACATACCCCAGTACATCCAAAAGGAGGTTAGTCAAGTAACGTCTCCAATCTAACAAAAAATACTGTAAAAATTACATAAAAATCCATTGAAAAATCAAGAGCTGAATAATCTACTACCAGGAGAAGCTCCGTCATGTAGTTTTTCATTCAACTACTAGCGATGAACAGTAAGTACGGCGGTGAACAGCAATAGCGGTGGCAGTGAATAGTGATTCTTGCAAAGCATACACTTCCAAAATCATAATAAAAGCACTAGCAACTAAAGCTCCTACTAGAATTACTGTATTCATCTGTCAAAAATGAACTGTGTTTTCAGCGATGAAAAGTGTTTTCGGCAATGAACAGTGTTACCGGTGATGAACAGTAACTGGTATGAATAGTACTTATGGCCATGAACAGTGATTTGTGACATGAACAGTGCTTCCAAAGTGCAACTAGCCAGTAACAGCACTGCCGGCCATAAACAAGTCCTCCGATGATCAGTGCGCTCTAACATGAACACAATATACCTATATGAGTATTGTTGCCAGACATAAACAATGTGTCCGGTCATGAACAATACTTCTAGTGACACCACCAGCTATATCTTCCATTTGAAAATAGTCACAGCCATCAGCAAAAATGACACCATAATAGATCATTCATCCAGGTGGGGAGCTAATCATCCAGTGCGAACAACTACTAGGAATAGCCATAGCTCCTCTCCACCATGCCAAGTTCAAGAGAGTAAGAGAGATGCAACCAAGCCCTTTGTCTCCAACATACGCAGATCACTTCTGTACTTAAAGAATAGTTCCATCAACTAAGAACTGGAAGCAAAGCTCCACAGCAGTAACACACAACACCCCCTCAGCCTTTATAAAGGCCTCAAAGCTCAGTCTTCGGCCATGAAGAGACCTAGTCGACCTCCTCATTGTCCTCCTTAGTGACAGTACCCCCCACTGGAATAGTGTAGAAGGCATCACTTACAACTCCTCTACACCAATCACAAATGGTAATAGGAAGTCACTATAGCTACCCCACCCGAAGGCTCCAACAGTTGTACACCAAAGGCTATATCCCTCCTCTTCATCAAGACAACTGAAAGACTCGTGGTGAGTTAATGATCCTCTATATTCCAAAGCACAGCTCAAGAAAAAAATCAACAGTTTCCCTTTTTCATAAGGAAAGAACAAAGGAAGTCAATTAAACAAGGTTCAACCAACTTTCATGCATGATCAATGCAGTAGAAGGTTTCCAAGCTTGGGACCCAACCTAACTACCTCACCTGCAGCCCCAAACCCCAGTACATCCAAAAGGAGGTTATTTATAAGATATTCCTAGAATATTTGAGGAACGCCAATACACCCAAAATGCTGTCAGCCGTCAGCCATCAGGGGGTTGAAGATCCTCTCAATAGCTACATTATAACCAGTACTTGATCATTAGGCCATTCCCCAACCTTTCACCCAAGACCTCAAAATAGCTAACCAATTCAAAAAGTAATCATATCAGGAGGATACAATCTATACAAAATCTTATAAGCTAAACTCTTGATCTTGACTATTACATCATAGCTCGTAAAAGAAGCAGAGTATAACTGAACTGCATTTCTTATCTTCCAAATAATATACACAATGCAAATAACACTCAATTTGGTTGTTTTGCTTCTCAACCACGCTCTTATGTAATCTCGCCTAATACCTTTGATAGCACTATGTAGAGTGGTCATAGGCTGGGTCATTCCTAGCTAGTCACGGATACCACGCCAAACTTCATTAGTATACAAGCACTTGAAGAAAAGATGCTCCACTGATTTCGGATCCACCTTACATAAAATACAAGTCCTATCAATATCCAAAAAGCTAAATTATCTTTAGTTGGTAGCCTATTGAGAAGGCTAAGCCACACTATGATAGAGAATTTAGGTGGAATATACTGTAATAAACGACATCTAAAGATTTATCTGGTGTTTTGTTCGAATCAATTCATATATCTTTTGTGAAGAGAGATTCACATTCATGCAAAACTGTTGTAACCCATTTTCCACCTGTCCACGACCTCCCATTTTTCCACCAAAATATCACGAATCATTGCTATCTTCTTCATAAGAGCAGAATCTTGGCTATGCGGCATCCAATCCCACACAGCCGTGCCTTTTAAATGTATCTCACGAATCCATCTAACCTAAAGAGAATCTGTTTTAGCGTGGATAATCCATAGCACCTTTGAAAGGAGAGCCAAATTCCATAATTTGCAATTTTTCAGTCCCAAACCACTATCTTCTTTAGGGACACATATGCTATCCCATATTACTCGAAAATGTTTTCTCCCCACATGAACATTCTACACATAGAAGTTAACCTCTCCAGGATTGTAATAGGAATAGGGAATGCCTGAAACCAAAATGAGAGAACGCTTTAGATAACAGAGTTTATCAACTCAATTCTTCCAGTATAAGATAACGACTTCCCACTCCAATCATTTAGGAATGATTCTATGATTTCAAGAAGAATAGAAAACTGAGCAATAGATACCTTCATAGGAGCCAAAGGTATCCCTAGGTATTGAATTGGGAACCCACCGAATGGGCATTCCATCATCTGGAGAATATTTTCTTTCTCCCATCCAAACACACCTGTAAGATACACATTGGATTTGGAGGGGTTTACCCTTAATATCGCACCTCAACCCAATTCAGCCAAAGAAGACATAAGTATGTGTATAGAGTCATAGTCCCCTCGTGAAAAGAGCATAAGATCATCCACAAAGGCAAAATGAGTAATTCCGAGCTTTTTGCATTTAGGATGGAAATTAAAGAGAGAATTATTTGTTCTCATCTTGAGTAATCTAGAAAAGTATTCCAAACATAGTATAAAAAGTATTATAGACATGGGATCCCCCTGACGTAATCCTCTTTTGCCCCAAAACATACCATAAAGTGAGCCATTTATCAAAATAAAAGAAGAAGTAGTGGAAATGCATTCCATGATCCAGCAGATGAATAGGGAAGGAAAACCCAAACCTTTTAGCATTTCTTCTAGAAGAGGCCACTCAACTGTGTCATAAGCTTTAGTAAGATCAACTTTAATCATAGATCTAGGGGAGATACATTTTCTGGTATAACCCTCACCAATTCTTGTGCTAAAAAATATTATCGTGCATAGATCTCCCCGAAATAAAAGCTTCTTAAGTTGTATCTACCAAAGTCCCCACAACTACAGTTATATGGTTGGATAAGATCTTGGAAATCACCTTATAAGTCACATTCATGCATGTAATGGGTTTGAAATTAGAAACTGTTATATTAGCCTTTTTCTTCAGTATTAAGCACAGGATGCTATGATTCAATTGTGTCAATAATCTGCCTGAAACAAAAAACTCTTTCACTGTGTCACAGAGGTTTGGCCTAACTATTGCCCACTATGATTGGAAGAAGGCAGAAGAGTATCCATCCGAACCAGGTGCTTTATCATTGTTAATATCCCACAAAGCCATTTTTATCTCCTCCTCCTAAATTAGAGCCACCAAACCTTCCTAAGCCTCTTTAGTTAAGAGTGGCCCATACGTCATCACTGATTGGTCAGGGTAGTGAACAGAGGTAGAGGAGCTAAGTAACCCGTTATAGAACTAGATAAACTCAGTGGCAACTTCCTCCATAGATATCGTCTAATACCCATATGCTTTGATAATGTTCAGAATTACATTTAATAACCCTCTTTTTCTCACCATTGCATGAAAATACTTAGTACTTTTATCAACTTTTAGGAGATGCGTGTATTTCACTTTTTGCTGGAAAAACTTTCTCTCTGCATCTAATAGAAATTCAGCTTTCTGACTCATTTCCACTACTTTTTGGTGCAAGACATTACCCTCGGGTCTACTCTAGGACATTTTGTAAGCCTGTTGGAA
>JAOTJB010338000.1:0-12712 GCA_027123815.1 Erythroxylum minutifolium
ATATGGGCATGACTGCGTACATCTTACCCTCCTCATACCCTGCTCAAGCGGGAAATGTGAGTATCGTTGCCTTTTTATGTATTGATGTTACTGATCTGAGATTGAAGTAAGAATAATAGAATTTTAATAATGAAGTGTTTCATAAAAGGGATATCAAGTTAAGGAAAAGAATAAGTTTCATGAATGAAATTATGTAGTTGAAGAGGTTTAATCAATTAATTAGAGTTTGATGATTTCATGAAAAAAAATTGGTTTGTGAATGAGTATGGAATGATGTTGTGATTGTGGTGAGGTAATCTAAAAAATGGGAGTGAACTTGATGTTAAAATGTATGTGAATTTCGGATAAAAGAGGAAAGGAAGAAAAAGGTGATGGCTTGTGTGTATGAATTTGTTTTTTTAAAGTCTGCATATGAAGTAGAGCATTTTTACTAAACAACTTTGCGTCTTTTAGCTATACCTTTTTCATCCAACATTAAAATGACTTGAAATTTGAGCCAATAGATTCCTAACATAATGTTCTTCCTCTCCATGAAAATTTGGATCCATCTAAAGTCATTCAGGAAAGATTTGATTGATAAATTTAGGATGAAAATGAGGAAGTGAATTGGAGTATTTTCGTTGAACATGCTTCGGTATTTTGAGTATTTCTTCATCTGTAGATTTTTAAATGAGTTTATTCTTCATTCAGAATAAATTAGAGTCATATGGATACTACTTTATTGAAGAAGTCAAATTCTAATTCTGTCTCTAAGCCTTTCAAAATCTAGCTTGAAATTGAGTCTTGACTGAGACTGTAGTACTACCCAAGAAAAAATCATGTCCTCCTGATATTGAATAAACTTTATTAATAGAAGTCGAATTAGACAAAGGTGTCTGCACAAAGGTTGTAGTTATTTTTTTAGCTTTTGATTGGTATAATGTTTATAATTATTGGGTATGGGAATTGAGAGATATAAGTTGTACACCTTCGAGCGTATGATCATGTACTAGCCAAAAGTTCAAATGTACCCAGTATGTGGTATTGTGACCATAACTCAAAGAATACTAAATCAAATTGTATGATTTTGGTGAATTCAAAACTTAAGACATGGGAGAACAATTTTCCAAAAGGATGTGTTGCCAAATTGCTTCACTTTGTAGATGATAATATTCATACAAAGTAGACCCAAAAGTATGTTTTTAGACAAGTCTGGATAGTTAAATTGAGTATTGATATATAAACGAATATTGTGACAAGAATAATGATAAGGAGCCCGGAATTGTCATGAACATGAATTGTACTTATTCAGTATACATGAATGTGCATAAATAAATTCATATTTGTGCAAAATTGTGATTTGTGCATGTATGATATGTTTTATAGGAACGTATTGAACGACAACATCCAGACATTGTTAGGACTTCAAGGCAATAAGTGAAAGGGAGCATTTGTGAGTCAACCTAGATGATCTCCCTAGGATTGATTGATTTTTTTAACTTCCAATCATTAAACTATTTGTGATCTGTTTGTAAATTTTAGAATTTAATAGTCTGAGGAGTTTGATAGTCAGGAATTTATTGGAAGTGTCCTGTTTGTGTTTGAAATTTGAATGACATATGTTTGCAACTAAATTATGAATGCTCAATGAAAGTTGAATGCTAGACTAAGATCTGATGAATTATAATATTCTATATGTACTTTATAAATGAATGTTATTTATAGTATGTTCTATTATTTAATACATTTCATAAAATGCATGTTTAGATAAAGTCATTGTGATCAAAGTAGCCAGTCTAAAAGAGATATAAGCTCACTATTCTACACATAGAGCACTGTTCTGTGATTCTATTTTTGACTAAGCCCAGTGGGCATT
Organism: Erythroxylum minutifolium; assembly: GCA_027123815.1. Taxonomy (NCBI): domain Eukaryota; kingdom Viridiplantae; phylum Streptophyta; class Magnoliopsida; order Malpighiales; family Erythroxylaceae; genus Erythroxylum; species Erythroxylum minutifolium. The sequence continues at coordinate 1,856 of JAOTJB010338000.1, forward strand.
TCTATATCTGAAAGGCACTCGGACATAACAAACGATAACGAATCTATAGTCTCATATGCATCTACATTTGTATATTTATGATTATGAAACATATGCTTGTGAATTCTTTTTGAAGTTATGATGTTACAGTGATAAGTCTTTATAATGTGATTGATTGGGTTGTACAAATTCTGAAGGAAGATAGGTGAAGTGTATGGTATTTATTATGTCTTATTATGATGTGAAATGTTATGAATTTGATTGGTTGTATGATATTTGTGTGCAACCTGGAGTGAGATCATTAATGTTGGTTCACTCAATGAGTTCGCAAAACTCATTTAAAATTGCAATATGACTTTTCAGGTATAAGACAGGAGACCTAGATTCCTAAGATTTTCTAGAAGCACATTTTGGACTAAGATATGGCTTAAAGGTTTGTCAGCTGGCATTTAAGAAGTTATAATTATCTTAAGTAGTTTATATATGTCATATAGAACTTATGTAAGGTTGTAAATATTGGTTTTAATGACTTCAATGTAAACTATTATGAATGAATGAAATAAGAACTTGAGTTTTCCTTTTTAAGTATTGTGTTTGGTGACTTTTACATATATAGTTGATGCTATGATTAAGTTGGATATGTTGCCATGTTATGAAGTAAAGGTGGGATAGTTAACATGCCATTATTATATATTATATACTGGAATGTTCTCAGGGTATCCTGATATGAAATCTATGGTAGTGGGGTGTTGCTACAATGCATGCAACAACTATGCCATCATATTGTTTTCTAACTGAACGTGCCATATGATTGTATCAATGCATTGTTTTTCTCACCAAAGATTCCTAGGATTAAGGGGTTTTCTTGCCAACCAAAGTTGTCCCAACTGGTAGTTTTGTCACTGAAGGGATCGAATGACCATTCCAATTTGTTGTTTTCTCACTGAGCGTACCCATCTACAGTGTCAAAGTGTTGGTTAACTCACCGAAGGTGCCCAGTCATTATGTCAATGAGTTGTTTTGCCCACCAAATATATGTTGATGGGTTGTTGTCTCATTGAGGGAGTCCAGTAACCATGCCAATGGGATATTTTGCCCATGGAAGGTGCCCCACGACAATATTAAAGGGATCTTTTTCTCACCAAAGTTGCCTAGAAACCATACCAATGATTTGTTTTGCTAACCAAAGATGTGCCAACGAGTCGTTTTCTTACCAAAGGTGCCCAATGACTATGCCATCATGATGCTTTCTTACTGAATGTGCATAGTGATTTTGTTAGCAGGTTGTTTTATTGATCCAAAGTGCCCATCGACCATGCCATAGGGTTGTCTTTTCGCAAAAGGTGCTCAGCGACTGTGCTAATGTGTTGTTTTCTCATAGAAATGCCAAGAGATTATCTCAATGGATTGTTTTACTCAAGGAAGCTACCCAGTGACCATGCCAACTAGTTTTTCCCACCAAAGATGTGCCAACGGTCTACTTTCTCAACGAAGGTGCTCAGCGATCGTGTGAACGGGCTGTTTTCTCACTGAATGTGCCCAGTGAATATGTCAACTAGTTGTTTAGCTAACAAAAGGTGCCTAGCAACCATGCCAATGGAGTGTTTTACCTACCAAAGATGCACCAGCAAGCTGTTTTCTTATCAAAGGTACCCAACGACTGTGCCAACGAGCCCTTTCGCTAGTTGAAGGTGCAGAAAGACAATACCAAAGGGGTCTTTTCCTCTGAAGGTGTTTAGCGATTGTACCAAAGGGTTGTTTTCTCATTGAAGGTACCAAGCTACCATATCAATGGGATGTTTTCAAAAGGAAGGCGCCTAGCGACTGTACCAGTAGGCTCTTTTACCCAACAAAGGTTCCCAACAATAATGCCAACGAGATGTTTTCTCAACGAAGATACCCAACGACCATGCCAACTAGTAGCTTTCCCACTAAAGATGTGCCAATGGGCTATTTTCCTATCAAAGGCACTCAATGACTGTGTCAATGACTTGTTTTGTTCACTGATGGTGATGAGTGACAAAGCCAACTGGTTGTTTTGTCCACCAAAGTTGCGTAGTGACCATGCCAATAGGTTGTTTTCTCGCCGAAGCTGCCTAGCAACTGTGTCAATGGGTTGTTTTCTCACCAAAAGAACCCATCAAAAATGGCATTAGGTTATTTTTCCTACCAGAGACAGTCTCAATGAGTTGTTTTGCTCATTGAAGGTGCTCAACAACTATACCAATGGTTTGTTTTGCTCACTGAAGGTGCCTAGCAATCATGCCAACGGGTTGTTTTTCCCACCAAAAATGTTCTAACAGATTGTTATGCCAACCAAAGATGAGCCAACTAGTTGTTTTATGATGGATAGCAGTGAGGAGTTGTGCCATCGGGCTGTTTTCTCATAGAATGTGCCAGCGATTTTGTCAACAGGTTGTTTTGCCTACCAAAGATGCTATCTGAAGGTACCCAGCTGCTATACCAGCTAGTTGTTTTTACCTTCAAAAATATGTCAAAAGGTAGGTTTTTCATCAAAGGTTCCTGGTGACCATGCCAATGGAACATTTTTACACCAAAGGTGCCCCAGCGACCATGCCAATGTGTTGTTTTCACAAAAAGTGTGCGAAGACTATCTTAACAACTTGTTTTTCTTAATAAAGGTGCCCAACAATCATGCCAATTGGTTGTTTTGCCCACCAAAGATGTGCCAACAAGCTGTTTTCTTACTGAATGCACCCAGTGACCATGCCAACGGATTGTTTTTCCCATCAAAGATATGCCAACAAGTTATTTTCTTACCTAATGCGCCTAGCAACTATGCCATCTTGTTGTTTTCTAACGGAGTGTGTTATGTGATTGTGTCAATGGGTTGTTTTGCTTACCAAAGTTGCCTAGCGACAAAGCTAACGGGTTGTTTTGCCTACCAAAGGTGTGCTAACTAGCAGTTTTACCACCGAAAGTACCCAATGACCATTCCAATCGGCTGCTTTTTCACTGAGCGTTCCTAACTACTATGTCAAAGGCTTATTTAGCTCACTGAAGGTGCCTAGTGACTATGTCGATGGGTTATTTTTCCCACCAAATATGTACCATAGGTTGTTTTCTCACCAAAGGAGTCTAGCAACCATGCCAGTGGGCTCTTTTGCCCACCCAAGATGCCCAACGACAATTCCAAAGGGATCTTTCTCACCGAAGGTGCCCATAAACCATTCCAGTGGGTTGTTTTGCCAACAAAATATGTGCCAACAAGTCGTTTTCTTGCTGAGGATGACCAACGACTGTGTCATCGGGCTATTTTCTCACTGAATGTGCACAACAAATGTGTCAATGGGTTGTTTTACTTACTGAAAGTTCCCAACAACCATGCTAATTGGCTATTTTCTCACAAAAAGTGTCAAGAGATTATCTCAATAGGTTGTTTTGTGCACTGAAGATGCCCAAAAACCATGCCAAGTGGTTTTTTTGCCCACCAAAGATGTGGTAATAGGTTGCTTTCTCACCTAAGGTGTCCAACAATCATGCCAATGAGTTATTTTCTGATTGAACATGCCCAGTAATTATGTTAACTTGTGGTTTAACTAATCGAAGGTGCCTAGCGGCCATGGGAATAGGGTGTTTTGCCTACCAAAGATTCACCGATAGGTTCATTTGCCCATCATAGGTGTGTAAAGAGGTTGCCAAACGGCTCTTTTCCCTCCAAAGGTGCCCAGCAATCTTGCCAATTGGTTGTTTTCTCATCGAAGGTGCCCAGCGTCTGTGTCGATGGGTTGTTTTCCCACCAAAGATGTGCTAATAGGCTATATTCATATTGAAGGCACCCAATGATTATGCCAACGGGCTATTTTCTCATCAAACATGTCAAGTGATTAAGTCAGTGGGTTGTTTTGTTAATCAAAGGTTCCCAGCGATAAATCCAATGGGTTGTTTTGCCAACGAAAGGTATATCAACAAGCTATTTTGTCACCGAAGGTACCCAATGATCCTTCCAACTTGTTTTCTCACTAAGTGTTCCCATCTATTGTGTCAACGGGTTGTTTAGCTCATCAAAGTTGCCCAGCAACCATGTCAATGGGTTGTTTTACCCACCAGAGATGTGCCAACGAACTTTTTTCTCATTGAAGGTACCCAATGACAGTGCCAATGGGCTCTTTTTCCCACCAAAAGTGCCCAATGACAATGTGAAAGTGGTCTTTTCTCGCCAAAGGTTCCCAATGACCATGACAATGGGTTGTTTTGTCAACCAAAGATTTGCCCACGAGCCATTTTCTTACTGAAGGCACCCAATAATTGAGCCATCGGTTTGTTTTCTCACTGAATGTGCATAAACATTGTGTCAACAGGTTGTTTTGCTAACCTAAAGTGCCCAGCGACTGTGCCAATGGGTTGTCTTTTCACCAAAGGTGCCCGGCAGCTGTGCCAATGGATTGTTTTCTCACAAAAAGTGCTCAGAGGTTGTTTTCACGGGTTTCTTTACTCACTAAAGGTGCCCACTGACTGTGCCAACTAATTGTTTTGCCTACCAAAGATATGCCACTAGCCTGCTTTCTCACTAAAGGTTTATGCCAATGGGTTGTTTTCTCACTGAACATGCCCAGCAACTGTGTAAACTCGTTATTTAACTCACGAAAGGTGCCCAGCGACTATCCCAACAAGGTGATTTCCCCACCAATGATGCATCAACGGGTTGTTTTCTCACCGAAGGTGCCTAGCAACTGTGCTAACAAGCTCTTTTGCCCACAATAGGTGCGCAATAACAATGCTAAAAGGCTCTTTTCCCTCCAATGGTGCCCAATGACCGTGCCAATGAGCTATTTTCTCATCGAAGATGCCCAGCAACTGTGCCAATGGGATGTTTTCTCACTGAGGGTTCCCAGTGACTGTGCCAACAAATTGTTTTGCCTACAAAAGGTGTACCTTTCTATTAGGCTCTTTTTCCTTACGAAGATGCCCAATAACAATGCCAAAGTGCTCTTTTTCTCATCAAAGGTGTCCAGCAACCGTGCCAACGGTTTGTTTTCTCACCGAAGGTACCTAGCAATTATGCCAACGGGTTATTTTGCCTACCAAAGATGTGCCAACGGACTATTTTCTTACTGTACGTACAAAGAGATTATGTCAATGTGTTGTTTTGCTCACTGAAGGTGCCAAATAGCAAATCTAACGAGTTTTTTTGCCCACTATAGGTTTACCATTCTCATTGAAGATACATAGTGACCATGCCAACAACCTATTTTCTCATTGAACGTACTAACAAATGTGTCAACGGGCTATTTTCTCATTGAATGTGCACAGCGATTATGCCATCGGGCTATTTTCTCACAAAATTGCCCAGCAACTGTGCCAATAAGTTGATTTGTCATTGAAGGTGCCCAGTAACTATGTCAATGGACTCTTTTTCCACTAAAGGTGCCCAATGTCAATGCCAAAGGACTCTTTTCTAGCCAAAGGTGCCCAACAACTATGTCAACGAATTGTTTTGCCGAACAAAGATGTGCCAACAAATTATTTTCTTACCAAATGTGCCCAACAACTACTCAATTAGGTTGTCTTCTAACTGAACGTGTCGTGTGATTGTGCCAATAGGTTGTTTTGCTCACCGAAGATGCCTAGTGTAAAAAAGCTATGTCAACTAGCAGTTTTGTCACCAAAGGTGCCCAACAACCATTCCAATCAGTTGTTTGAACGTGCCCAGCTATTGTGTCAAAGGGTTGTTTGGCTCACTGATGTTGCCCAGTGAATATGTCAACGGGTTATTTTGCCTGTCAAACATGTGCCAACAATTTGTTTTTTTCACTAAAGGAGTACAAAAAATATGCTAATGGGTTGCTTTGCCCACCGAAGGTGCCCAATGATTATGCGAAAGGGATCTTTTCTCACTGAAGGTGCCCACCGACCATATCAATAGGTTGTTTTTCCAACGAAAAATGTGTCAATGAACCATCACGGAAGGTGACCAGCAGCTGTGCCAATGGACTGTTTTCTCGCAGAAAGTGGCAAGAGACTATCTCAACTGGTTGTTTTGCTCATCGAAGTTAGCCAGCAATGATGCCACTGGTTGTTCTTCCTACCAAAGATGTGCCAACGAGTTATTCTCTCACTGAAGGTGCCCAACGATCATATCAACAGGCTAATCTCTCACTGAACGAGCCCAGCAACTATGACAACTAGTTGTTTAGCTACCAGAAGGTGCCCAATGACCACACCAATGTGGTGTTTTATCCATCAAAGATACACCAATGGGCTGCACCAATGGGTTCTTTTATCCATCAAAGGTGCACAAAGAGGATGCCAAAGGGCTCTTTTTCCTCTGAAGGTGCTCAGTGATCGTGACAACAGGTTGTTTTCTCATTAAAGGTGCCCAATGATCGCATCAATGGGATGTTTTCACAATGAAGGTCCTTAGTGACTGTGCCAATAGGTTGTTTTACTCACCAAAGGTGTCCCAATGAATTATTTTCTCACTAAAAGTGCCTAGTGACCATGCCAATAGGTTCTGTTGCCCAATAAAGGTCCCCAACAACATTGCTAACGAGTTGTTTTCTTACCAAAGGTGCCCAGTGACAATGCCAATGGGTTGTTTTGCGCACCAAAGATGTGTCAACGGGCTATTTTCTTATCGAAGGTGCTCAGTAACTATGCCAACAAGTTGTTTTGCTCACTAAAGGTGCTAAGTAACAAAAACAATAAGTTGTTTTACCTACCACAAGTTTTCCAACAGGTTGTTTTCTCACTAAAGATGCCCAATGAATATGCTAACATGCTATTTTCTCACTGAACGCACCCAGTGACTATGTCAATGGGTCTTTTTGGTCACTAAAAGTGCCTAGCAATCATGCCAATGAGTTTGTTTTGCCAACCAAACATATGCCAATGGGTTGATTTCATCGAAGGTGCCAATGACTGTGTCAATAGGCTCTTTTTCCCACTGAAGGTGCCCAACGACAATGTCAAAGGGTTTTTACTCACAAAAGGTGCCTAAATTTTGTAAACAAGTTGTTTTCCCAGTAATGTTGCTCAGTGACTGTGTCAACATGATGTTTTCTCATTGAAAGTGCCAAGAAACCTTACCAACAGGCTATTTTGCTCACCAAAGGTGTGCCAACAGACTGTTTTCTCACCAAAGGTGCCCAGTTACTGTGCCAGTAGGCTCTTTTGCTCACAGAAGGTACCCAACAACACTACTAAAGGGCTCTTTTTTCACCAAAGGGATCCAGTGACTGTGATAATAGGTTGTTTTCTCATCGAAGGTACCCAGCGACCATACCAATGGGTTGTTTTGTAGATCAAAGATGTGCCGACAGGCTATTTTTCCACCGAAGGTGTAAAGTCATTATGTCAATAGGTTGTTTTGCTAACCAAAGGTGCCCAGTGACAAATCCAACTAGTTGTTTTGCCAACAAAGGTGTGCCAACAAGCTATTTTGTCACTAAAGGTGTCCAACGACTATTCCAAATTGCTCCTTTCTCACTAAACGTTCCCAGCAACAGTGCCAATGGGTTGCTTTCTCACCAAAGGTGCCCATCAACTGTGCCAATGGGCCCTTTTTCCCATCGAAGGTGTGTAATGATAATGTTAAAAGGCTCTTTTCCCTCTAAAGGTGCCCAACGACCGTGCCAATTGTTTGTTCTCTAATCGAAGATGCCCAGCAACCACTCCAATGGGATGTTTGCTCATCAAAGGTGCCTAAAGACCTTGCCAATAGGTTGTTTTACCCACCGAACGTGAACCAATGGACTATTTTGCCACCAAAGGGGCCTAGTGACTGTACTAACAGCCTCATTTGCCCAACAAAGATGCCCAATTACAATGCCAAAGTGCTCTTTTCCTTACTGAAGGTGTTCAGCGATTGTGCCAACAAGTTGGTTTCTCGTTGAAGATGCCTAGTGTCATTGTCAACGGGTTCTTTTGCCAACCAAAAATGTGCCAACAGGTTGTTTTCCCTACCAAAGATGTGCCAATGAACTATTTTCTCACAAAAGGCACCCAGTGATCGTGTCAATAGGCTCTTTTACCCACTGAAGGTGCCCAACGATAATGCCAATGGGCTCTTTTGTCACCAAAGGTACTCAACAACTGTGCCAACAAGTTGTTTTCCCATCGATGGTTCCAAACAACAATGCCCACTAAAGATGTGCCAACCAAAGGTTTTCTTATCGAATGTGTTGAGCGATTGTGTCAACTTGTTGTTTTGCTCACCGAAGGTGCCAAGTGATATCCGACGAGTTGTTTTGCCCATATAGGTTTGCCAACAAGTTGTTTTCTCACTAAAGATGCCAAGTGACCATGCCAACGAGCTATTTTCTGACTGAACATGCCCAGTAACTGTGCCATCAGGCTATTTTCTAACCAAATGTGCTGAACGTTAGTGCCAATGGGTTTTTTTGCTCACCGACAGTACCAAGAAACAAAGCCAATAAGCCCACCATAGGTTTTCTAACGGGCTATTTTCTCACTGAGGATGCCTTATGATGGTGCCAACGGGCTATTTTCTAACTGAACGTGCCCAGTGACTGTGTCAACGGGTCATTTTGCTTACCGAACATGCCTAGCGACCATTCCAACGGATTGTTTTACTAACCGGAGATGTACCAACGGGATGATTTCTCACAGAAGGTGTCCAGTGACTATGCCAATGGACTCTTTTGCCCTCTAAAGGTGCCCAACATCAATGTCAAAAGGTTCTTTTTGCACCGAAGGTGTCCAGCGACTATACAAATGTGTTGTTTTCTTAGCAAAGGTGGCCATCAATTGTGTCAATTGAAATAGTTGTTTTGCTCACCAAAGGTGCCCAGAGACCTTACGAATAATCCATTTTGCCTATGAAAGGTGAGCCAACGGACTATTTTCTCACCGAAAGTGTTCAGTGACCTTGCCAATAGGTTCTTTTACCGATCGAAGGTGCCCAATGACAATGCCAAAGGGCTTTTTTCTCATCGATGATGTCTAGCAACCGTGTCAACGAGTTATTTTCACACCGAAGGTGCTCCGTGACTATGTCAAAGGGTTGTTTTGCCCACCAAAGGTGTATAGTGACCATGCCAATGGGTTTGTTTTCTTAACGAAGGTGTCTAGCAACTATGACAATGGGTTATTTCTCTCATCGAAGGAGTCCAGTGACTATAGAAATGTGTTGTTTTACCCACCAGACTTTATCTCAATGGGTTGTTTTGCTCGTTAAAGATGCCTAGCAACCATTCCAACAGGTTGTTTTACTCACCAAAGGTGCCTAGCAACCATGCCAACAGGTTATTTTGCCCACCAAAAATGTGCCAACAGGTTGTCTTATCGAAAGCTCCAAGTAGTTGTGCCATCAGGCTATTTTCTCATAAAATGTGCGCAGCAATTGTGTTAACGAGTTGCTTTGCTCATCGAAGGTGCCCAGAAACAATTCCAACTGGCTGTTTTGCCTACAAAAGATGTGCCAATGAGCAGTTTGTTTACCAAAGGCACCCAGTGACTGTGCCGCGGGGTTATTTTCTCACTGAATGTGCATAGCGATTATGTTAATGGGTTGTTTTGCTAAACGAAGGTGCCCAACGACCATATTAATGGGTTATTTTGCAAACTAAAGATGTGCCAACGAGTTTTTTGCCCATCGAAGGTACCTAACGACAATGACAAAAGGTTTTTCTCACTAAAGGTGCCTAAAAATCATGAAAATGGGTTTTTTTTCAGCAAAGTTGCCTAATGAGTATGTCAACCGGTTGTCTTCTCATCAAAGTTTCTAAGAGACCTTGCCAACAGGATATTTTGCCCGCCAAAGGTGCACTAACGGACTATTTTCTTATCGAAGGTGCCCAGCTACTCTGCCAATAGGCTCTTTTGCACCCGACAATAATGCCAAAGGGTCTTTTCTCACCAAAGGCATCCAGCGACTGTGCCAATAGGTTGTTTTCTCACTCATGGTGCCCAATGACTATGCCAAAAAGTTGTTGTGTCGACCAAAGATATGCGAACGGGCTGTTTTCCCACCGAACGTGCCAAGTGATTATGTCAATGTGCTATTTTCCAAACCAAAGATGCCCAATAACAAATCCAACAGGTTATTTTGCAAACCAAAGATGTGCCAACAAGCTATTTTATCACTAAAGTTGCCTAACGACTTTTCTAACTCGCTACTTTCTCACTGAACATTCCCAGCAATGGTGCCAATGGACTGTTTTCTCATCGAAGGTGCCTAATGGTATCTTTTACCCACCTAAGGTGTGCAATGACAATGCCAAAAGGGTCTTTTCCCTCTAAAGGTGCCCAGCGACTGTGACAATTGGATGTTTTCTTACCAAAGATTCCTAACGACTATGCCAACAAGTTGTTTTGCCCACCAAATGTGTGCCAATAGACTATTTGCTCACCAAAGGCACCAAGCAATTATGCCAATAGTCTCTTTTTCCAAACAAAGGTTCCTAACAACAATGCCAAAGTGCTCTTTTCCTCATCTAAGGTGTCCAACGATCATGCCAATGAGTTAGTTTCTCACCGAAGGTGCCCAGCGACATTACCAATGGGTTGTTTTGCCCACTAAAGATGTGCCAACGGGTTGTTTTCTTTACCAAAGTTGTGTGAATGGACTATTTTCTTACAGAAGGCACCCAATAACTATGTCAATGGGCTCTTTTACCCATTAAAGGTGCCCAACGACAATGCCAAAGGGCTCTTTTGTCACCAAAGGTGCCCAACGACCATGCCAATAGGTTTTTTTGCATTGAAGGTGCCCAACAACAATTAGAACGGGTTGTTTTGCCCACCAAAGATGTGCCAACCAAAGATTTTCTTACTGAACTTACTAACCGATTATCTTAACATGTTGTTTTACTCACCAAAGGTGCCATGTGACAAATCCAACGAGTTGTTTTACCCACCGTAGGTTTGCCAACGGACTGTTTTCTCACTGAAGAT
>JAOTJB010338008.1:0-12711 GCA_027123815.1 Erythroxylum minutifolium
CACTACCAGAAATCAGGTTCAACCGCAGATCAGGAATATGTCGCACATCTTTGAGTATTAATGTGCACCCGACATTGATCTTCACGCAGATATTACCGAGCCCTACTATTTGTGAGACACTATGATTTCCCATTCTAATAGTGCCAAAGTGTCCTGCTTGATAAGGGGTAAAGTATTCCCTTTTTGGAACAAAGTGGTATGAAGCACTGGAGTCTACTATCCACTCATTATCTGCATCTATAACCTGATAATAATCTGCATCATGAGAAACTAATGTTACCTCACCATCTTTTGCCAAGACTGTAGTAGTTATGTTTTTGTCATTTTCCTGATCTTGGTTTGCATTCTCCTTTTTGAAAAGATAATAATTCCTTTTGAGATGACCCGTCTTATCACAATAGTAACACCGTCTCTTCTCCCTAGACTTGGATTTTTCCTTAAGCTTTCCATGCTTTCAACCTCTACTCTTGCTCCAACCCCTATTCTTTGTAACAAGGGCTTGTGAATTGGTATTGGCACCGTCTCTTCTCCGCAGTTCTTCGTTGAGTAGTCTATTCTTTACCATTGACATCGATACCACATTATTTGGAGCTGAGTTGCTTAAAGATACCACAAGAGTATCCCAACTATCCGGCAAAGATCCCAATAACATGCATACTTGCATCTTGTCATCCAAGGACATACCACTAACTGCTAACTCAGTTACGAATCATAAACACCTTTCCTTGAGCATTCGTAGCCTCGTATATACCTTCTAATTTCTTCCAGAGAACTTGGGGATCTTTTTCATTCTTCACATGGTTGTGCAGGCTTGCGTCTATCCATTGACATATTGTACCCAATGTCTACTTCTTTAACTTGTTCCACTGCTTCTCGGTCATATCCTTTGGCTTAGCACCGTCACCTTCAATTGGATCGTATAGATCTTTGCAATTAAGGTAGTCTTCTATTATGGATTTCCGCATCGAGTAATTCGAAACTGTCAACTTGATCATTGCCCCATCGTTCGCCATGTCAAACTCCTGGATCAGTCTAACCAAGAGCTCTGATACCAGTTGTTGGGCTTTAAACTCCAATTTTGTGTGAGCCCAATAATTAGTGAAGTGAACCGATTCGGTAATACTCAGGATGATCACAATGAACTCCTAGACAGTATTACCATTCCACGTAAAATCCCAGTTGGCCAGAGGGGTCCCAAATAGTCCCTCTTAAAACCTGACCTTCTAGACATAAGTTATGTGCATGGTGTATTTATCACAACTTCACCCGCAGCAGAATGCCTCCAAATATTGACTAAAACTTGACCTGTTGAATCCTCCAGAATAATAATCTCAATAAAATATAACAATTCCTGTGAATAGTAACTACGGTAAATAGTAATGTTGTGAATAGTAACCATGGTGAATAGTAACTTGTGAATAATAACCACCGTGAATAGTATCTACCGTAAATGACAAATAAAAGTAACAACACCGAGAATTTACGTAGAAAACTCCCTAAATAATTAGAGGGAAAAACTACGGGACCGAGCAATAAAATTTTCACTATATGTGTGGAGAAAATTTCTTACAATCACTCAAATTTCTCATTTACTAGAATATGATCACAATTCTAGCAAGTCTCTAATTTTACCGCTCTATTTTTACCTCACACCTCTCTGTGGATGTGATCTAGAGTGCAAAACTCACTCAAAAAGAACTCTCTCTTTATAAGCTTTGTTACTTACCTCTCTTGTTGTGTTTAATGTTGCAAAACTCAAGCCTATTTATAGGCTCCAAAGAACATGATTTTGTGGCTTTAAATTAGGCCACATCTTCAGCTAGCCAACACCACAAAACCAAAAGAAAAAAAAACATAGCATTATCCCATGTCTACCACCATTTGTGCTCCTTGTCATGGGTTGTTGGGATGGACCCTTCAAAACCTAGGAAAAAATTAGGCCAAGCTGGGCTGAGCTAAAATTGATATCCCTACCATTTCCAGCTTTGTCTGTACATATATATATAGACATACCATTTCCCCATCTGGAATTATTTGAATTTTTACAATCAATATCAAGGATTAGGAGAGAAAGAGACGTGTATTAACATTATAACCATATAAAGCACAAGAAAGATCTATTGAAGAGGAAAAGAGACCCGCTGAGCCAACAAAGTCTTTAAATTGAGGGTCAACTACAAATATGTATTTCAATAAAAGCTAACCTGTAAAAATAAAGCGGATTCTTATTTAATTCCATTGATCATGCAAACATAAAATAGAATTTAAAATAATTTTTTAAACTACTCTTTATGTGTAATTTATTAATTTCATAATGTGCTAACAATGAGTGTAAATTACAATTCTAATTTATAATTACAATTAGAAAAATTAAAACTTCTTTTAATTATCTTTAATTCTTTAAATAAATAATTTATAATTATAAATCTAGAGTGACATGCAGGAACATGTTATTACCACTAAAGTATTAAGAATGTCAAAGTGGTTTGATTAAGTTCGTCTATGGATGATTATGATATAATATTTAATTTTTTTGTCATCTAATGTTCTAACTGAATATAGAATATGGTTACAGTGTCTACTCATTTTAAATCTAATTATATTTGTTCTTGCTAATTGATTATTGATATTTGAAAACGTTTTTTCAAATTTCAATTCACTTTAGATATAACATTCATTAAATCATTACTAATCAAGAATAATAAAATATTATCTCTAATTATTTTTAAGTGATAAATCTTTTATTAACTTATTCAACTATCTCCACATAGTTCATACGATATCCAAGTACTACCAACTGAGCTACTCTAAATAAAATGAGTCATAAGTAACATTAGAACACAACAATTTCCACATGAGATATCTTGATAATTTCAAGCCTAAAGATCAATTATATAATCTTCATAATAAGATTAATCTACAAACACAAAAGTAATATTCTATTTGGTATCCTCATAATCTGGTCAATGCATTGAACTTATTCTCTAATAAGTACCGACACAATTCTTTAAATATTCTTATACTTTAATTAATAAGATCAATTACTTCCTTTATAAGAACAAAACACAACATATGTTAGTTTTATTATTTTATTAATATCTTATCATGATGATACTACAACTAGGAACAATTTGGAAGTAATATATTAATACAAATTGAACCTCATAATTGTGATCTCATTATAATTTCAATTAAATAATGGTTATTCTAGATATTTTAGTTTTAGTATTAAAACATCAAACATAATTAACAAAATTTATAAATTAATTAAATAATAATGTCGTACATAAAATTGCAACCAATATATTAGTTGCAAAGGCATAAACTAATAAGTCCCTACATACAACTTTTAATCTCTCCTCTTTTGATGAAGAACCATATTAAAATCTTTCTATGAGTCCTCCTTCACTTACGACCATATCGTTGATGCTATTTTTTGCCTCTATCATTCCTATCTAACATGGTACAAATAAAGGTTTTGCTATAATATTATTTGTAATGCTCTAAAGTCCAGACTATCCCAATAACAACGCCAATTAGGCTTTTGAGAATTATATGTCTAAAATAAACTATTTATAATTTTAATTAGTAGTCTTTGCTATAGACTTATAAAGGCTTTTACATGTCCTTTCTTTTCTGAAAGAGGATTGTGGTACCCGTCTCTTATATGTGAATTTACATTCTCCTCTCCTCTAATCCTTAATTTCTTCGTTAAGAACGGATCTACAATTTAAAATCTTCTTTAATTTTCTAATAAAAATTAGACAAAAAGCTTACCAAGATCTACCCTTTGCTCATGAATCTACTATCTATGCCATATGACGTCCTCATCATTTTGACCTAATATTGTAATAGCCTAAAATAAGAACTCTATATTGTGCTTAAGAGAATCATAAGCCTAAGAAAAGCTAGTTGGAAAGTTGGTTAGTAGTTTTTTTCATAGGTTTATAAAGGCTTTCACCTTTTCTCTCGTTTCTGATATGGGTTTTAATACCCACATCCTATATGGGACGTCATAAACTACTAGATTTAAACCTTTGTTGTCCTCATCAAGGCCTAACCCACAATTCAGAATCACCACTCATCTTTTGATGTTGAAATAGACTAGAAGCATGATATGAGCTATGCATTGCTTATAACCCTGTTGATAATGCCACTCCTTAATTTCATCATTATGGAAAAAATCTCATAAATTTTGGAAGAATAGCTTAAAGAATGTCATATCAAAGAAATGGAAGAATTTATAAGCTAAAATATGAATAAAAATTCCAATTTTGGTTAAACATGACTTAGAACACATTTACGGTTCAATCTATGTTTCTCTCTAAAAATTTGAAGATGAGTACACGATTTCATACATTGGAGTCGTTGTTGGGAAGTAAAATGATTTATTTTTTATTTTTGATATTAGTTATTGTTTTGTATATAAATATTTATTTATAATTGGTTCTCACAATTATTTCTTAATCTTTTTATATTTATTGGTGTTTATGTATAGTAGTGATGAGACCTCCTCATTAAGACCATGTACAATTTGATACCGAGATTAAGAAGACACTGTAAAGGTTGAGTAGGGAAAACAAAGCAACTTAGGAATAGAGCAAAGAATCAATTTGGAAGAAGCTATGGCCAATCCAAGAACTTTAGGAGAGTTGGTTGCCCCAGATTTGACTCATATGCCTTTGTGAATCACTTTTCCAAATTTTATTGAACATATTACTTTTAAGAAGTCTGACTTAATTTATCTTTTGGCTAACTTTCATACTTTTGTAGTTGAGAATGCTCATAAGCATCTCAAGGAGCTCGATGTGGTCTGTCTTAGTATGAAACCTTCAGGGGTGATGAAATAGCATATTATGTTTACAACCTTTCCATTTTCATCGAAGGTTGTAGCAAAAGACTGGCTTTTTTATTTGCCTATATGGAGTGTGAACACTTAGATTGAAGTGAAGAGACTTTTTTTGGGGAAGTAATTTATGGTATCAAAGACAACTGGCATAACGAAAGATAGTTGTGAGATAAAGCAACATCATAGAGAATCCCTTTATAAGTATTAGGAAGGCTTCAAGAAGTTATGTGTTAGCTGCCTTTATCACAATATCATGGAACAAATCCTTATCAATACTTCTACAAAGTATTATTGCCTATGAATAGGAGATTTGTAGATGCGACAAATGGTGGAGAACTATGTGAAAAAACTCCTATGGAGGCTAGAATTTAATCGAGCATTTGACAATGAACACTCAATAATTTAGCATCTGTTAACATCTTTTGTTAGAAAAATTATTACAGGACAAGCACAAGTGAAAGCTTACAGTATATGTACAAATGCAAACCATCTAACAGATGGGTGTCCAACTCTCCAAGATGGAAACATGGAGTATGCCAATATTGCAAGGGAAATTTTTCCTGTCAATATAACCAATATTCCTAGACCTATTGTTGAGCAAGTTTTATATGATAATAAAACTCTCAATATGAAAGTATACATATCGTATCTTGTAGTATCAAAGGTATCATTCCCACAAGGACTATTAGATACCTAAAAAACATGAAAAGAACTTTATCTAAGGTACTAAGAATTGATTTGAATTAAAGTAAATAATTAAAATTAAAACAAATAATAAAACGAAACAAGTAAAAATTAAATATTTAAGTAGCCTGTGAAATTATGATTGATCAAGTTTGAAGACTTAAGAAATATTCTATCATTATTTTGTTTTCTTTTTATCTTGTTGATTCAATTTAAGTTTGATCCTAGATATCCTATAGTTTTGATTACTCTCTCTCAAGATCTAATCAAGTAACCCTAATTAAATTTGATATTTATAGTGTTGTAATCTCTTAATTGACAAAAATATTCGTAACTTATTCAATTAGAATTGAAGCAATCCTATGGATAATTAATTTGAAAATTAAGATCTTTCTCCAATTGTTTGTTAATATGATAATTGTAGGTCTATTAAGTTACCAACTCTTGTTGTGCACCTTTACACTAATGACTTGATTCACTCTCTTGATTTATTACCAAGTATATGCACGATAATTATCAAAAACGTTCATCAATGTATTGAATTCAACAAGAAATAAGGTTCACAAAATAATTCTAGAGTAATCCTTAAATATAGATTTAGAAATCCATAATCATGTTATACATCACAGAAATCCAAATACATATTCAAGACTATGAAAGAAATAAATGGAAAAGAGTGAAAAAAAATGATTGAAGTCTTGATTTGGAATGGTGGAAATTCTTTAAAGCTTTCCTTGATCTCTCCTTTTTGATCTACATGATATTGTAGTTACTGCTTCTTTTTAGTTTTTTTCATGTTCTTTTATAGTGGTTAAGGGTTTTAGGGTGTGTCTAGGGTTTTCTTAATTTAGTTCTAAAATTAAAACTAAACCGTCAAAACTTAAAAAATCTTGCACCTGGAGCAATCGTGACCTATATATATGATTGGTTCCATGCACGATTGTGATAAAAAGCCATGCAACGTCTATGATCTTCGCCATCCTACATCCACCATCTTCTCCATTCTTCAATTTCCTATTTCAAACACTTACAAACATATTGAACACCTCTTGAAACATAAAATCAAGATAAATTTCGTTCTCTAAACCAAACAAGTACTTAAAACATGTATAAACACTAATAATATCATAAATTTAAGCCTACAAATATGATAATCATATAAGAAACACTTAAAAACAAACTTAACACGTAGGAAAACATATGATAATCTACACATGTCAACATCCCAATACTTGCATTTGCTTGTCCTAAAGCAAAACTAAAATCACAAATATAAACCAAACACAAAACACAAAACACATAATCACACAATTATGCAATATGTAACATGCAACAAGCAATAAGCAACATGCAATAATGATGCAATTGCATCAAATCTTATAGAATTAACTTAACCTTAAACATCATTCGCTTAAAATGTGTCAACATACTAACTTATTCCTTTCATGTTTAGATGCCTTGATTTGAATATAAATATCAATCAAAACATTAATTTCCTATTCATACCTATAACACTTATCAGCATGCATTTATTATTATTGATTATTCAAAAAGTAACTATCATTAAGTAACCTTTTATGAAAATTCCTATTATTTATAATAGATCAGAAGGTTTGATTTATTGTAACACCATTTTTTTAGTTTTCTTTAACGATAACCTAGTCTTTTGGGGTGAAGGTAATCACCCTGTCATAAATGTCCCTTAGTTACTCAACTACATTATGTTTTTTTTATTTAGCTTAGTTGGAGTGTCATTTTAGACTTTTGATGCGAAGACAAACATTTTGTCATGAATGCCTCTGGTTACTTAACTATATCACAACTCTTAACTGGCTAGTAGCTTTATTCTTAACCCAATTTTCTTAAAAAGTGCCAGCAAAATAGGAATCCATTTAACACACTTTTTTTCTTTAATTTCTTAGCCTACCTCATTTCTTTTTAGTAAATCATTGTCATAAAAGGGTACTAATAATTCTAACCAATTTAGTTGACTATAATTATAAATGTCTATAAACAAATTTCCTAAAGCGAAAAAGTAAGTTTCATATTATAATTAACATGCATATTCATCTCAAAGACACTTAAAACACAAAATTCATAAGTTACTATGTTTTGAAATTTAAACGACCATGTTCAAAGCTAAACTAATTCCATTCAATTCATGCCATTGACACATTCCTATAAAGCACATGTCATGTAACAAAATGTTTACATAATGTCAACTTAATCAAAAACTAACATAATGCAAATGCAAATTTCACATACTAATGACATGTCAATGCACAAACATCCCCATACTTGAATAACACATTGTATTCAATGTAAGATACTAAAAAAAGCACATAAAATAAATAAAAATAACTAAAAGATTGAAGCAAGAAAAAATTATGGAGATTGAGGTGGTGATGGTGTGGGTGAAGGAATCTGAACCCCTTGAACAGTAAAATATTTTAGTATCTTCTTTATGTCATGCCGTTATTGACATTGATGGCACACAAGCTCCTTCATCTACACCTCGATGGTGTTCAAGCATTCTTCATGCTCTTATTATTTTATGAGACTAAGTTATAACATTTTCTCCCAACCTTTCTATTAGTCCATAGTTTCTTCACTAGATGAGACCTTGGGTTGGTGTTACGTTGGACCAGAACTAGAGCTCACGTATCTAACCCTATATTTCACTTATGATTTCAAACCAATATCTCATAGTTCCACGTCATGGATTTTCAAGACCTTAGCTCGTCGACCACAAGAAAATTAGTAATTAGCAATGAAAAATTATTGACAGAAATGAAACCGTAGCAAATGATCAACGAAAAAATATGTTCTGTCAGTAATATTATTGAGAAAAATTCCATTTTACGACAAACAAAATATCCATCAGTAAATGTGAAGGGAAATTATCCTGGAAAATTTTTTAATGGAATATAGTGACAAATGGAAAATTCCCATCAGTAAAATAGGCGGGAATGCTTGACTGCATAAATAAGTGTCGAGGTTTACCGATGGAAATGTATTCCATTGATAAATTTGAAAGATAAACATCATTATTTGCTTCGGCTTCAAAGTCTTTAATAAAATAAAAAAGACATTTTCGTTTAACCTAAAAGTTAACGAAGCCCCCCTACTGCATTCCATTTGCCTTTTCTCTTTTTCATTGTTGTCCCACTGTCCTCCTTTCTATCCCTACCGAAGCCCCACTGTCCTCGTCATCCCACCGTCCTCGTCTTTGTCGCTACTGAAGCCTCCTCCTCCATCTCTTTGTCCCCCATCCTTCGTCACATCTACTTCAGATTAATTGATCTAAAATTGCTTATATATTAGATTGGTTTCATCTAAAACGTGCTCAAGAAACATGACATCCAAGTTCAAGGAGAAATTCGATCTTAAGGGTTATATATGGAAAAATGTCTCTTAGGCAACAAAGGATTTTTATTATCAGGAGTTTGAGGTATAAAAAATATATTCTTTTTATTTTTTATCTAATTAATTTTTTACATTAATTATATAAATATTGTAGGTTATAAGTACTTATAGTATGTTTTTCTTTTTTCTTCAGAAAGAATTTTTTTGGTATTCTAAATTTGACACTGTAATTTATAAAGTATGGGAGAAGTGAGCTCGTACACATTATAGAGACTTTCTTGGTGTGCCACATAAGACTGGTGTATGACCTCTATATATATTTGAAGAAATATGAAGTCGTTGGAAGCAGTATTGGACATCATCTGAGGCAATGTCCATTTAAGAGAACAATTTTGCCAACAAATGTGGAGGACACGGGGGAAAGAGTCTTTCCATATACACTGGAGGATCTATTGCCCACTAGGAGCTTGCGGAGCAACTTGTAAGCATCTACAGTTTACATTTATATTCTGATTTTTTTACTTTGATGTATTTCAATTTAATTTAATGTGTGGATTTTGGAATGAAAATATATGTGTATTATAGAGAATTATAATGTTATAAATGTCTTATGCCATATATGCCTATGTTGTTGAGTTACTTTCTTTGTTTAATAAGGGGTAAATATCATAAAAATAAAGAAAACTCTGCTGAAATTTTTTATAATTGTAGTTTACTTATAATATTTTATCCTGATGCAGGAAAATTCTATGGGCAAAAAGCCTACACCCTGTCAGCTCTTTTTGCACATCCACACTAAGAAGCATGATGGTGTGCCCTTCATCAACACCCGATGTAAAGAACTTAATGTATGTGAAATTTATAATTTAATATTAATTCTTAATAATTATCACTTATTAACATAAACATTATCTCCTGATAGGACCAAATACAAGAAAAAATTTAACGACAATCTCAGCACTCCAAAACTATTGATGAGAGTCACGCATATCTTGATGTAGTGGGTGGTAGGGACCTTTATGGAAGGATCTTCAGCTTAGGTTTATTTACATGCACATGCTATTTGCAATCCTCCACGTCCAGTACAACTGCATCTAGTAGGCAGTCGACATCTAATAAGAGAGTTGTTCAGCTTAAAAGCACAGTTCAGATGCTGACAACTTAGTTACAACAGTCGATATAGTACATAGCTTAACTCTGTAATGAGATGGATGAGTTGAAGGGGAGAGATGGCACCTTATCATAGCCGTCAGGCCATCCACCTTCACCAATAGTAGAGCATAGTTTTTCTACTCTTAAGTCCTTTTGTATAAATTACATATTTATTGTTGTAGATAATAATCTTTTATTATCAATTAAGATAATTTTTACTTTAAATTATCATTCAACTTACTGTTTAGATAAATTAAATGTAGAAAATTTTAATATAGTATCAGCAGATAACTGAATAAATTAAATATCAATCATAAGATTACCAATCAAAATTAAATTTACAACTTAAATGTATGAAAAATGAAATAAAACAATATCAGTGCATTTATGAATAGAATTATAATATTTGTTGGTAAATTTAGTATTAATTTTACTGATGGAATAAGTACATTCAGTCGGTAAATAATTTACCGACAGAAAAACTTATTGTCATTGAAATTTTCAACAAAACTTTAATGACTTAACTTTCGCTAAATTTACGGACGCACATACAATATCCATTGCTAAATTTACTAATGGTACACAACGAACCGTCCTTAACGCTGCGTATGGTTGATGTCTCCGTGGGTGGAGACGGATAACAAGACACAAAAATCTTGTGTCTAGTAGTGTTTGGTTGCTAATACTGCCCATTTTTGTTCCATCTCCAGTTCACAAAAAACATAAATTTTTTGTTCTTTCCAAAATTGTGGCACAACTTTCTTGTGCCTGTCATAGCAACAAAACACGCGAGTTGTTGGACAAAAATACCCCCATATTATTACTATAAATAGGAAAAAAAGACATTTTAAATAAAATATAAGGCTTGAATGTATCTTTAACCTATTATGTAATTAATTCCATGAATGCTTAGATGTTTTATTAAATTATTATGTACTAAAATTTCTAACTTGTAGGATTTTTTTATTCAATAACTCATTTCATTAAATTTTTATGTTTATCATTTGATTAAATATTTAAATTCTTCATTTTATTTTATCGTGATTAAAAAATACAAATACAATTAAAAAATATTGATAAAATTATAAAAAATTTTATGTAATTCATTTTATTGTTAACTTATACGAAATTTTTATTATTCAATAGCTCATTTCATTAAATTTGTAGGCTTTTTTTAAATTTCTTATTTATAGATACAATTAAAAAAATACTAATATAAATCATTCGTTTTGAAATAATCAATGAATTACATATTTTTAATTATATTATACTGCAAAAATATTTTAATCGTTAACAGTATTTTCTATATTCTATCAACTGCAACTAAACACATTTACATCGTCGAAACACACACTTTATCTGTTTTACTCGTTACAATTAACTATCGCACTATTTCTAATTTTTATTCTTTTTTTTTTCCGTTCCGTCTGAATATATAAATTACATTAGCCACGCGCAAACTCGAAGAATGTCTAGTCACTGACAAATAAACAGTTAAGAATGTGAATTTCTTACCTTATTATCCACTGTACATGTACATACTTGTGTCTAATCACTGACAAATAAACACTTAAGTGAACGTCTTACCTTATTATCAACTACTTATGCATACTTGTCAATACACGTGTCGGATTTAGGAAAACAAAATGGAGTTGGGTTGGAATATCAGGAAGTTCCGTTCTTTTCAACTTGCAAAGTAATTAATAGAGAGGAGTCCTACTTTTCCACCGTAGAATGTTGACCGATGCATGTTTTTAGACTTTTTAGTTTTTATCCTCGAAGAAACAATTCTACAATCATTTAGTATAGTCTATTAAATATGCAACAATTTAACTCAATTTATAAATTTAATTCAAATTAATTAAATTCAAGAGTGTAAGAATTGAGTTTAATCATCAAATTAATTAACGTAATTTTCATACTACATGCGTTCCGTCTTTATTTAAATTAAAGATTTTGCTTAAAAATTAAAATTTCAAAAAAATCCAAAATTAATAATTTTAAAATTTTTTTAAACCACATGAGAAATCGATTTTTAAAATATAAATTATAAATTACGCATTAAAATTAAATAAATTTTATAAGAGGACTATACATATCTATTTTTAAAGGAAGGGTTTTTTTTCAAGTTAGGCATTTGGAATTTTAAATTAAAATATCATAATTGAAAAAAATGATTTATAACAAATGAAACTACGTGTAATCTCATTTCAAGATTCATCGGCTCGATAAGTTTTTGTTGTGTTCCAATTATGGCCTTGTTTGACTATCAGTAGATTGTATTGGTTGTAAATTGATTTTATCAGTAGTTAGCTAATAGCGGATTATATTAACTAATTTGACTAGCTGATAATATCAGTTGTTTATTAAAGATGTTTGATAAAATTAACTAATTAGTATTAATTATTTATGCGTAAAATGAATTATAAGAGCATGACTTAAAAAATATTTCATTTTATTATGATTGGTAGGAAAAAGGGATATAAAGCAATAATGGTTAATACATATGCATATGCAAGGATGTCCCTGGGCAAAGGCTGCCAGGACATTCGCTCAAGACCCATCCTCATAAATAGTAAAATAGGGCTTCCTTTTATTATTATAAAAAATAAAATATAGTAAAATAGGACACACTTTTGACCTCATAAAGAATAATAAAA
>JAOTJB010338018.1:0-25321 GCA_027123815.1 Erythroxylum minutifolium
CAACATGTTGTTTTTCCCACCGATGGTGGCTAGCAAATATGTCAACGAGCTATTTTGCCCTCCAAAGGTGACTAGCCACTGTACCAACGCACTATTTTGCCTACCAAAGCAGTTTAGAGACCCTGCAACCATGTTGTTTTTCCCCCTAGAGGTGCCTAGCGAACATCCAAATAGGCTATTTTGCCCACTGAAGGTCCCTAGAGAACATGTCAATGCACTATTTCGCCCAAAGGACTATTTTCCCACCAAAGATGTCCGATAATCATGCCAGGGGGCTATTTTCCACTGAAGGTGCCTAGCGACCATGCCAACATGCTGTTTTTTTGACCGAAGCTGCCTAGCGAATGTGTCAATGAGCTGCTTTGACAACTGATGGTGTGCTAACAAGCTGTGTTTTCCACCGAAGGTATGCCAACGAGTTATGATTCCCACCGAAGATTTGCCGACAGGCTGTGTTTCCCATCAATGGTGTGCCAACGAGTTGTTTTGCCGACCGAAGGCATACCAACGAGCTGTTTTTTCCACTTAAGGTGCTCAATGGTCCTTTTTGGCCAATGAAGGTGCCTAGTGACCGTAGCAACAGGCTATCTTGCCCATCGAAGGTTCCTAGCGACTGTGCCAACGTGCTATTTTTCCCACCGAAGGTGTGCCAATGAGCTGTTTTTCCTACTAAAGATGCCTATAGATCGTCCCAACTCGCTATTTTGCCTACTAAAGGTGTGCGAACGGGATGCTTTTCCCTCCAAAGGAGCTTAGTGAACGTGCCAACTTACTGTTTTGCCCACTGAAGCTGTGCCAATGGGCTATTTTTTCCACTAAAGTTGCCCACCTGTCTGCTTTACAAAGAGAAGGTACCTGGCCACCGTGCTAATGGGTTATTTTGCCCACCAAAGGTGCCTGGTGACCGTGGCAACGTGCTTTTTTCCCTACCGAAGGTTTGCAAACGAGTCGTTTTTCCCATTAAAGGTCCCTAGCCATTGTGTCAACATGTTGTTTTGCCCACCAAAGATGTGCACGGGCTATTTTTTGAACCAAAAGGGCCTAGTGAACGTGCCATTGGGCTATGTTTCCCACAATGGTGTGCCAACGGGTTATGTTTCCCACTGATGGTGTGCCAATGAGTTGTGTTTCCCACTGATGGTGTGCCAACGAGTTGTGTTTCCCGCTGAAGGTGTGCTAACGGGCTATTTTGGTGACCGAAGGTGTGCCAACGGGCTGGCTATTTTTTTCCACTTAAGGTGCCCAATGGTCAATTTTGGCCAATGAAGGTGCCTAGTGACCGTGCCAATGGGCTGCTTTGCCCATCAAAGATTAGTAGGAATTGTGCCAACATGCTAATTTTCCCACCGAAGGTGTGCCAACGGGATACTTTTCCCACCGAAGGTGCCTGAAGGTCGTGCCAACAGACTATTTTGCCCACCTATGGTGCCTACCGACTATGCCAATGTGCTATTTTTCCTACCGAAAATGCCTAGCAAATGTGCCAATGGGTTGTTTTACCCACCGAAGGTATGCCAACGAGCTGTGTTACCCACTGAAGTTGTGTGAACGAGTTGTTTTAGTGACTAAAGGTGTGCCAATGGGCTGCTTTTTTCACTTAAGGTGTGCCAATGGACTGCTTTTTCCACTAAAGGTGCCTAATAGGCTATATTTCCTACTGAATGTGTTCAAAAGGGTTGTTCTCCCTATCGAAGGTGCCCAACTGACTATTTTGCCCACTGAAGATAGCTAGCGACCTTGCTAACATGATGTTTTTCCCATCAAAGTTGTCCCAATGTCCTATTTTGTCCAACAAGTTGTTTTTGCCACTTAACATGTCTAGCGACCATACAAACTGGCTATTTTGCCCACCGAAGGTGCATAGAAATTATGGCAACGTTCTGTTTTTCCAACCGAAGGTGCCTAGTGAACGTGTCAATGGGCTATTTTGCCTACCAAAGGTGTGTTAATGGGTTGTGTTTCCTACCAAAGATGCGCCAACGGGCTATGTTTCCCTGCGACGAGCTGTTTTTTCATTGAAGGTCCCAATGGTCTATTTTGCCCATCAAATGTGCCTAGCAACCGTGCAAACGAGCTATGGGTCTATTTTTCCCCATCAAAGATGCCCAAAAGATTGTTTCACCCACTGATTATGCTTGGTGACCATACTAACGGGTTGTTTTTCCTACCGAAGGTGCCTAACAACCGTGCCAATGGGTTGATTTGTCCAGCGAAGGTGTGTCAATGACCTGTTTTTCTTACCAAGGATGCCTAGTGACGGTGACAATACATTGCTTTGCCCACCAAAGGTGTGCCAACTGTCTGTTTTGCCCACCAAAGGTATACTAACGGGTTGTTTTGCCCACCAAAGGTGTGCCAAAGTGTTGTTTTTCCCACCTGAAGAGCCCAACGAATTGTTTTTCCCACCAAAGGTGCTTAGCTACCTTGCAACGGTTTATTATGCCCATCGAGTTGTTTTTCTCATCGAAGGTGCTTGGTGAACGTGCCAACGGGCTATTTTGCCCACCGAAGATGCCTAGCGACCATGCGAACTTGTTGTTTATCCCACCGAAAGTTCCTAATGAATATGTCAATAGGTTGTTTTGACCACCAAAGGTGCGCCAACGTGCTATGTTTCCCACCAAAGGTGCACTACTGTGGTTGTGCCAACCGGTTGTGTTTCCCACCGAAGGCGTGCCAACTGGCTATTTTGGTGACTGAAGGTGTGCCAAGGGGCTGTTTTATCCATTAAAGGTGCCTAACGGGCTATTTTGCCTACTAAAGGTGTTCTAATGGTTTTTCTCCTTACCGAAGCTACCCAACCGACTATTTTGCCCACTGAAGATGCCTAGCGACCATGCCAGCGTGCTGTTTTTCCACCAAAGGTTTGCCAACGGGTGTTTCTCCCATCAAAGGTGCCTAGCGACCGTGCCAATAGGCTGTTTTACCCACCAAAGGTGAGCCAATGGGCTATTTTATCCATTGATAGTGCCCAACGGGCTATTTTTCCTACTGAAGGTGTTTTAAATGTTGTTCTCCCCACCGAAGCTGCCTAACCGACTATTTTGCCCACAGAAATTGCCTAGCAATAGTGCCACCTTGCTGTTTTTCTCACTAAAGGTGTGCCAACGTGCTATTTTGCCCAACGGGCTATTTTTCCCACCAAAGGTACCTAAAGACCTTGTCAACTGGCTATTTTGCCCACTGGAGGTGCCTATCGACCATGACAATTTACTTTTTCTCCCATCGAAGGTGCCTTGCGAATGTGTCAACTAACTATTTTTCCCATCGAACATGTACCAACAAGCTATTTTTCCCGTCGAAGGTGCCTATGACTGTGCCAAGGGGCTATTTTTCCTAGAAACGGTGTGCGAATGGGTTGTTCTTCGCTTCAAAAGTGCCTATCGAACATGTCAATGGGTTGTTTTGCCCAACAAAGGTGTACCAATATGCCGTGTTTCCCACCAAACATACCCAACGAGCTATTTTTCCCACTGAAGGTGCCCAACGATCTTGCCAATGGGCTATTTTGCCCACCAAAGGTATGCTAAAGGGCTATTTTGTCTACTAATGGGGTACCAATGGGATGTTTTTTCCATAAACGGTGCCTAAGGAACATGCCAACGGGTTGTTCTACCAACGGAATGTGTTCCAACAGGTTGTGTTTCCAGCTAAAGGTGCCCAACAAGCCATCTTTCCCACCTAAGGTGCCTAGTGATTGTGTCAACGAGCTGTTTTGCCTACCAAAGGTGCCTAGCAACTGTGCCAACATATTAATTTCCCCACTGAAGGTGCCTAACAGGTTATTTTTCCCACTGAACGTGCCCAATGGAATGTTTTTCCTACTGAACGTGCCGAGCGATCGTGCCAACGTGCTATTTTTCCCACCGAAGGTGCCTAGCGAACATGCCAACGGGCTATTTTGCCTACCGAAGTTATTATAAACGGCTTTTTTTCGTATTGAAGGAACCTAATAGACTGCTTTACCGACTGAAGATGCCCAACGGGCTGTTTTGCCCACCAAAGGTGCCTAGTGAATGTGTCAACAAGCTATTATGCCTACCTAAGGTGTCTAAGTATTCTACGATCGTGGTGTTTTTCCCACTAAAGGTGTGCCAATGGGCTATTTTTCCCACCGTAGGTGCCTAGTGAAAGTGCCAATGGGCTATTTTCCCATCGAAGGAGCCTAGTGACCGTGCTAACGTGTTGTTTTTCCCACCGAAGGTGTCTAGTGATTGCATAACTGTTGTGCTTTTCCCACTAAAGGTGTACCAACAGGCTGTTTTTTCCACAAGGGTGCCTAGCAAACATCCCAACAGTATCGACAGTCCCTGGCAACCGTGTCAACGTGTTATTTTGCCCAATGGGCTATTTTTACCACCAAAGGTGCCTAACAACCATGTCAATGGGCTATTTACCTACCGAAGGTGCCTAGCAACCATGCCAACTTGTTGTTTCTGTTACCAAAGGTACCCAGTGAACGTGCCAACGGGCTATCTTGCCCACCGAAGGAGTGCCAATAGGCTATTTTGGTGACCGAAGGTGTGCCAACAGGCTGTTTTGTCAACCAAAGATGTTTTAAAGGGATGTTCTCCCCACCAAAGGTGTCCAACGGAGTATTTTGCCCACTGAAGATGCCTAGTGACCATGCCAATGTGCTATTTCTCCCACCGACGGTGTATCAACGGGCTATTTTTCCCATCAAAGGTGCCCAGCGATTATGCCAATAGGTTGTTTTACCCACCAAAGGTGTCCAAAAGGACTATTTTTCCTACTGAAGGTCCCTAGTGAATGTGCCACTGGGTTGTTTTACCTACCAAAGGTGTGCCAACTTGATGTTTTATCTATCGAAGGTGTTTTAAAGGGCTATTTTCCCCACTGAAGGTGCCCAATGGATTGTTTTGCCCACCGAAGATGCTTAATGACCGTGTCAAAGGGTTGTTTTGCCCACCAATGGTGTCTAGAGACTGTGAGATCGTGGTGGTTTTCCCACCAAAGATGTGCCAATAGGCTTTTTTACCAACGAAGGTGCCTAGAGAAAGTGCCAAAGGGTTACTTTGCCTAACGGACTGTTTTACCCACTGAAGATGTCTAGCGACCGTGCCAAAATGGTATTTTTCTCACTGAAGGTGTACCAATAGGCTTGTTTCCCATCGAAGGTGCCTAGCGATCGTGTCAACGGGCTATTTTGCCTACCAAAGGTGTGCCAATAGGCAGTTTTTGTGACCAAAGATCCCTAGCGAATGTGCCAACAGGCTGTTTTGCCTACCAAAGGTGTGTCAGCTGGCTATTTTTCCTATTAAAGACGCCTAGCAAATGTGTCAAGGGCCGTTTTGCCCATGAAATGTGCCTAGCGACCGTACCAATGGCCTATTTTGCTTACTAAAGGTGTCTAACAACCATGAAACTGCAGTGTTTTTCCCACAAAAGGTGCCTATCCGCTATGCCAACGTGTTATTTTTCCCATCGATGGTGCCTAGCAACCGTGCAAACAGGCTATTTTGCCTACTGAAGGTGCCTAGTGACTATGCCAACAGGCTGTTTTTCCCACTGAAGGTGCCTACCAACCGTGTCAATGTGTTGTTTTCCCACCGAAGGTCCTTAGCGACTGTGACAATGGGTTTTTTTGCCCCCTAAAAGTGTGCCAACAGGATATTTTACCCACCAAAGGTCTTTAGAGATCGCGCGATCGTGGTTTTTTTCAAACTGAAGTTGTGCCAATAGGCTGTTTTTCGACCGAAGGTGCCTAGCAAGTGAACATACAGACTATTTTTCCCATTCAAGGCTCCTAGCGATTGTGCCAATGTGTTGTTTTTCCCAAAAAAGGTGCCTAGCAATGTGTCAATAGGCTATTTTGCCAACCAAAGGTGCATAGCGATTGTGTCAACGGGCTATTTTACCCCTAAAGGTGTCTACCAACTGTGCAACAGTTGCATTTTTCCTACCAAAAGGTACTAGTAAACATCCTAAAGGGCTATTTTGCCCATCAAAGGTCCCTAGCAATCATTTCAACAGGTTATTTTACCCACCGAAGGTGCCTAGTGACCATGCCAATGTGTTGTTTTTCCAACCAAAGGTGCCTAACGAACGTGTCAACGGGCTATTTTTCCACTGAAGGTGTGCCAATGGGCTGTGTTTCCCACCAAAGGACCAAAGGTGTGCCAATGAGTTGTTTTTTTCATTAAAGGTGCCCAATGGTCTGTTTTGTCACTTAAGGTGCCTAACGATAGTGCCAACAGGTTGTTTTGCCTACCCAAGGTGTTCTAAAGGGATTTTTTCTACTGAAGGGGCCCAGCGAATTGTTTTGCCTAGCGACCGTGCCAACAGGCTGTGTTACCCATCAAAGATGTGCCAACGTACTGTTTTTCTCACCGAAGGTGGCTAACAAATGTGTCAACGAGCTATTTTGGCTGCCAAAGGTGGCTAGCGACGATGCCGACGCACTATTTTGCCTACCAAAGCAGTTTAGCGATCATGTAACCATGCTGTTTTTCCCACTAGAGGCATCTAGCGAATATCCCAATAGGTTATCTTGCCCATCGAAGGTCCCTAGAGAACGTGTCAATGCACTATTTTGCCCAACAAACTATTTTCCCACCGAGGATGTACGACAACCGTGCCAAGGGGCTATTTGCCACTGAAGATGCCTAGCAACCATACCAACATGCTATTTTTTTGACCGAAGATGCCTAGCAAATATGTCAATGAGCTGCTTTGACAACCGAGGGTGAGCCAACAAGCTGTGTTTTCCACCGAAGGTGTGTCAAAAAGCTATGATTCCCATCGAAGATATATTGACAGGCTGTGTTTCCGATCGAAGGTGTGACAACGAGTTGTTTTGCCAACCGAAGGCATACCAACGGGCTGTTTTTCCACTTAAGGTGCTCAATGGTCTTTTTTGTCCAATGAAGGTGCCTAGTGATCATACCAACAGGCTATTTTGCCCACCAGAGATTCCTAGAGACTATGCTAATGTGTTATTTTTCCTACCGAAGGTGTGCCAACGGGTTGTTTTTCCCACTAAAGATGCCTAGAGATTATGCCAACTCGTTATTTTACCCACCAAAGGTGTTCGAATGGGATGTTTTTCCCTCCAAAGGAGCTTACCAACTATGCCAACATACTGTTTTGCCCACTAATGGTGTGCCAATGGGCTGTTCTTTCCACTGAAAGTGCCCACCTGTCTGTTTTACAAATAGAAGGTGCCTAGCAACTATGCTAATGGGTTATTTTGCCCACCAAAGGTGCCTGGTGACCGTGCCAACGTGCTTTTTCCCCACCAAAGGTGTGCAAATGAGTTGTTTTTCCTATCGAAGGTCCCTAGCCATCGTGTCAACAAGTTGTTTTGCCCACCAAAGATGTGCACGGGCTATTTTTCGAACCAAAGGTGCCTAGTGAATGTGCCATTGGGCTATTTTTCCCACGATGGTGTGCCAACGGGTTATGTTTCCCATCGATGGTGTGCCAATGAGTTGTGTTTCCCACTGAAGGTGTGCCAACGAGTTGTGTTTCCCGCTGAAGGTGTGCTAACGGGCTATTTTGGCAACCGAAGGTGTGCCAACAGGCTGTTTTTTTCCACGTAAGGGGCCCAATGGTCTATTTTGCCCAATGAAGGTGCCTAATGACCATGCCAATGGGCTACTTGCCCATCAAAGATTCCTAGAAATTGTGCCAACATGCTAATTTTCCCACCGAAGGTGCCTAAAGGCCGTGCCAATGGGCTATTTTGCCCACTTAAGGGGCCTATCGACTGTGCCAACCTGTTATTTTTCCAATCGAAAATGCCTAAAAAATGTGCCAACGAGTTGTTTTGCCCACCAAAGGTATGCCAAAGGGCTGTGTTACCCACTAAAGTTGTGTGAGCGAGTTGTTTTAGTGACTGAAGGTGAGCCAATAGGCTGGTTTTTTCTCTTAAGGTGTGCCAATGGGCTACTTTTTCCACTGAAGGTGCCCAATAGGCTATATTTCCTACTAAATGTGTTCAAAAAGGTTGTTCTCCCTACCGAAGGTGCCCAACTAACTATTTTGCCCACTGAAGATACCTAGCGACCTTGCCAATATGATGTTTTTCCCATCGAAGGTGTCCCAATGTGCTATTTTGTCCAACAAGCTGTTTTTGCCATTGAACATGTCTAGGGACCATGCGAACGGGCTATTTTGCCCACCGAAGGTGCATAGAGACCATGCTAACGTTCTGTTTTTCCAACCGAAGGTTCCTAGTGAACGTGTCAATGGGCTGTTTTGCCTACCAAAGGTGTGTCAACGGGCTGTGTTTCCCACCAAAGATGCACCAATGGGCTATGTTTCCCTACGAAGATGTGCCAACGGGCTATTTTTTCACTAAAGGTGCCCAATGGTCTGTTTTGCCCATCAAATGTTCCTGGCAACCGTGCAAACGAGCTATTTTACCTATTGAAGGTATTTATCGATCAAGTAATCGTGGTGTTTTTCCCACAGAAGGTGCACCAATGGGCTAGTTTTTTGTTATAGGTGCCTAGCGAACATCCTAAAGGGCTATTTTACCCATCAAAGGTCCCTAACGACAATGCTAACGTGCTATTTTGCCCAACTAGCCGTTCTTCTCATCGAAGATGCCTGCCGACCATGCCAACAGGCTATTTTTCCCATCGAAGGTGCATAACGATTATGCCAACAAGCTGTTTTGCCCACCAAAGGTGCCTAGTGACCGTGCCAACAGGCTAATTTGCTTACCGAAGGCATTCTAAAGGTTTGTTCTCCTTACTGAAGGTGCCCAACAGACTGTTTTGCGCACTGAAGATGCCTAATGACTGTGCCAACGTGTTGTTTTGCCCATCAAAGGTGTGCCAATGGGCTATTTTTTCCATCAAAGGTGCCTAGTGACCTTTACAGTGGGTTGTTTTGCCCACCAAAGTTATGCAAACGTGCTGTTTTCCCTATTGAAGGCCCCTAGCGAATGTGCCAATGAGTTGTTTTGCCCTCCGAAGGTGTGCCAACTTGATGTTTTGTCTATTGAAGGGGCTC
The DNA here is from genome assembly GCA_027123815.1 of Erythroxylum minutifolium. NCBI lineage: Eukaryota > Viridiplantae > Streptophyta > Magnoliopsida > Malpighiales > Erythroxylaceae > Erythroxylum > Erythroxylum minutifolium. Next base: position 8,983 of record JAOTJB010338018.1, read on the forward strand.
TAGAGGGTTGTTTTCCCCATCGAAGATGCCCAACAGATTGTTTCACTCATCGATTATGCCTGGTGACCATGCTAACGGGTTATTTTTCCCACCAAAGGTGCCTAACAACCATGCCAATGGGTTGTTTTGCCCAGCAAAGGTGTGTTAATGGCCTGTTTTTCCCATCGAAGATGCCTAGCGACGATGACAATGGGTTGTTTTGCCCACCAAAGGTGTGCCAACTATTTGTTTTGCCCACCAAAGGTACGCTAATGGGTTGTTTTGCCCACCAAAGGTGTGCCAAAGTGTCGTTTTTCCACCTAAAGAGCCCAACGAACTGTTTTTCCCACCAAAGGTACCTAGCGACCTTACAACGGGCTATTATGCCCATCGAGTTGTTTTTCTCATCGAAGGTGCTTGGTGAATGCGCCAACGGGCTATTTTGCCAACCAAAGATGCCTAGCCACCATGCCAACCTATTGTTTATCCCACTGAAGGTGCTAATGAATGTGTCAATAGGTTGTTTTGCCCACCAAAGGTGTGCCAACGTGCTATGTTTCCCACCAAATGTGCGCTACCGTGGTTGTGCCAACCGGTTGTGTTTCCCACTGAAGGTGCACCAACGGGCTATTTTGGTGACTAAAGGTGTGCCAACGGGCTATTTTATCCACTGAAGGTGCCCAACAGGCTATTTTTCCTACTGAAGGTGTTCTAATGGTTTTTCTCCTTACCGAAGGTGCCCAACCGACTATTTTACCCACCGAAGATGCCTAGCGACCATGCCAACGTGTTATTTTTCCACCAAAGTTGTGCCAACGGGCTATTTCTCCTACCAAAGGTGCCTAGCGGCCATGCCAATAGGCTGGTTTACCCACCAAAGGTGTGCCAATAGGCTATTTTATTCATTGATAATGCCCAACGGGCTATTTTGCCTACTAAAGGTGTTCTAAATGTTGTTCTCCCTACCGAAGCTACCTAACCAACTGTTTTGCTCACAGAAATTGGCTAGCAATAGTGCCAACGTCTTGTTTTTCCTACTAAAGGTTTACCAATGTGTTATTTTGCCCAACAGGCTATTTTTCCCACCAAAGGTATCTAGCGACCGTGTCAACGAGCTATTTTTCCCACCGGAGGTGCCTAGAGACCATGCCAACGTGCTGTTTCTCCCATTGAAGGTGCCTTGCGAATGTGTCAATGAACTGTTTTTCCCATCGAAGGTGTGCTGACAAGCTATTTTTCCCATCGAAGATGCCTAATGACTGTGCCAACGGGCTATTTTTCCTACCAAAGGTGTGCAAACGGGTTGTTCTTCACTTCAAAGGTGCCTATCATACAGGCCAATGGGTTGTTTTGCCCAACCAAGGTGTACCAATATGTTGTGTTTCCCACTGAACATATCCAACATGCTATTTTTCCCATTGAAGGTACCTAAAAATCTTGCGAAAGGGTTATTTTTCCCACCAAAGGTATGCTAACGGGCTATTTTGTCTACTAATGGGGTACCAACGGGATGTTTTTTCCATAAAAGGTGCCTAAAGAACATGCCAACAGGTTGTTCTACCCACGGAAGGTGTGCCAATAGGTTGTGTTTCCAACTGAAGGTGCCCAACGAGCTATCTTTCCCACCTAAGGTGCCTAGCGATTGTGTCAATAGGCTGTTTTGCCTACCAAAGGTGCCTAGCAACTGTGCCAACGTGCTAATTTCCCTACTGAAGGTGCCTAACGGGTTGTTTTTCCTACTGATTGTGCCTAATGGAATATTTGGCCTACCGATTGTGCCTAACGATCGTGCCAACGTGCTATTTTTCCCACTGAAGGTGCCTAGCAAACATGCTAATGGGTATTTTGCCTACCGAAGTTATTCTAAAGGGTTGTTTTCCCTACTAAAGGTGCCCAATGGACTGTTTTACCTACTGAAGATGCCCAACGGGCTGTTTTGCCCACCAAAGATGCCTAGCAAACGTGTCAACGGGCTATTTTGCCCACCTAAGGTGTTTAAAGATTCTATGACTGTGGTGTTTTTCCCACTAAAGGTGTGCCAATGGGATGTTTTCCCACCGTAGGTGCCTAGTGAAATTGCCAACAGGCTATTTTTCCCATCGAAGGCCCCTATTGATCGTGCCAACGTGTTGTTTTTCCCACCGAAGGTGTCTAGTGATTGTGCAACCGTAGTGCTTTTCCCACCAAAGGTGTACCAACAGGCTGTTTTTTCCACCAAAGGTGCCTAGCAAACATCTCAACAGTATCAAAGGCCCCTGATAACAGTGCCAACGTGCTATTTTGGCCAACGGGCTATTTTTTCCACCAAAGGTGCCTGACAACCATGTCAATAGGCTATTTGCCCACCGAAGGTGCCTAACAACCATGCCAACGTGTTGTTTTTACTACCGAAGGTACCTAGAGAACGTGCCAACGGGTTGTCTTGCCCACCAAAGGTGTTCCAATAGGTTGTTTTGGCGACTAAAGGTGTGCCAACATGCTGTTTTGCCTACCAAAGATGTTTTGAAGGGTTGTTCTCCCCACCAAAGGTGTCCAACGGATTGCTTTGCCCACTGAAGATGCCTAGTGACTGTACCAACGTGCTATTTCTCCCACTGACGGTGTATCAATGGGCTATTTTTCCCATTAAAGGTGCCCAGCAATTGTGCCAATAGGCTGTTTTGCTCACCAAAGGTGTCCAAAAGGACTATTTTTCCTACCGAAGGTCCCTAATGAATGTGCCAACGGGTTGTTTTACCTACCGAAGGTGTGCCAACTTGATGTTTGTCTGTCGAAGGTGTTCTAAAGGGTTGTTTTCCCCACCAAAGGTGCCCAATGGGCTGTTTTGCCCACTGAAGATGCTTAATGACCTTGTCAAAGGGTTGTTTTGCCCACCAATGGTGTCTAGAGACTATGAGATCGTGGTGGTTTTCCCACCAAAGATGTGCCAATGGGCTTTTTTACCACCGAAGGTGCCTAAAGAAAGTGCCAAAGGGTTACTTTTCCCATTAAAGGAACTTACCGACTATGGCAACATATTGTTTTTCCCATCAAAGGTGACTAGCAAATGTTCCAATGGGTTGTTTTGCCTACAAAAGGTGTCTGACGACCATCACCAAAGGTGTCTAACTACTGTGTAGCTGTGGTGTTTTTCCCACCGATGGTGTGCTAACGAGCTGTTTTTCCTACTGAAAGTGCGTAGCGAACATCTCAAAGGACTATTCTAGCGACCAAAGGTCTGCCAATGGGCTATTTTGCCTACTGAATGTGATCTAAAGGGTTGTTCTCCCCATCAAAAGTGCCTAACGAACTATTTTGTCCACTGAAGATGCCAAACAATTGCGCCAACGTGTTGTTATTTCCATCGAAGGTCTACCAACAAGCTTTTTTCCCATCGAAGGTGCCTAGCGATCGTGTCAACGGGTTGTTTTGCCCACCAAAGGTGTGCTAATAGGCTATTTTTCCGACCGAAGATCCTTAGCGAGTGTGCCAATGGGCTGTTTTGCCCACCAAAGGTGTGCCAGCTGGTTGTTTTTCCTATTAAAGGCATCTAGCAAATGTGCCAAGGGCCGTTTTGCCCACCAAATATGCCTAGCGACCGTACCAATGGCCTGTTTTGTGTACTAAAGGTGTCTAACAACCATGAAACTACGGTGTTTTCCCACCAAAGGTGCCTATTTGCTATGCCAATGTGCTATTTTTCCCATCGATGGTGCCTGGAAACTGTGCCAATAGGCTATTTTGGCCAGCAAAGATGCCTAGTGACCACACCAACGTGCCATTTTTCCCAACAAAGGTGCCTAGTGAATGTGCCAACAGGTTGTTTTGCCCATCGAAGGTGTGCCAATGGGCTATGTTTCCCACCGAAGGTGTTGCAACGAGCTGTTTTTCCAACTGAAGTGTGTCAACAGGCTATTTTGGCAACTGAAGGTGAGCCAGCTGGCTATTTTTTCCATTAAAGATGCCCAATGGGCCACTTTTCCTACTGAAGGTATTCGAAAGGGTTGTTCTCCACACCGAAGGTACCCAACCAACTGTTTTGCCTACTGAAGATGCCTAGCGATCGTCCCAATGTGCTATTTTGCCCAACGAGCTGTTTTCCATACCAAAGATGCCTAGAGACCAGGCCAACCAGCTATTTAGCCCATCAAGGGTGCCTAACTACCATGCCAACGTGTTGTTTTTTTTCTTCGAAGGAGTCTAGTGAATGTGTCAATGGTAGTTTTGCCCATCGAAGGTTTGCCAACGGGTTGTGTTTTCATCGAACGTGTGCCAACGGGCTGTGTTCCCCATCGAAGATGTGCAAACGGCTTGTTTTTTCCACTGAAGGTGTCCAATGGTCTGTTTTACCCACCAAAGCTGCCTAGCGACCATGCCAACGGGCTATTTTCCCACTGAAGATGTTTAGCAGCCGTGCAACCGTGGTGTTTTTCTTGTTGAAGTTGTGCCAACAGGCTAGCCCATCAAAGGTTCCTAACGAACATCCCAAAATGCTATTTTGCCTAATGAGCTGTTTTTCCTGCCAAAGATGCTTGGCAACCTTGCCAGTGGGCTATTTTGCCCACCAAAGATGCCTAGCGACCATGCCAATGTGCTATTTTCCCACTGAAACTGCCTAATAAAAGTGTCAACGAGCTTCTTTGCCTACCGAAGATGCCTAGCTAATGCGCCAACAGGCTATTTTTCCCACCGAAGTTGCCTAGCTAAAGTGGCAATAGGCTATTTTTTCCATTAAAGTGCTTAGTGACCATGCCAACGGGCTGTTTTTCCAACCAAAGGCACAGGAACGAGTTGTTCTTCACATCGAAGGTGCCTATAAAACGTGCCAATGGGTTGTTTTGCCCAACAAAGGTGCACCAACAGGTTGTGTTTCCCACCGAAGGTAACCAACCGGCTGTTTTTCCCACTAAAGGTGCCCAGCTATCTTGCTAGTAGGTTATTTTGCCAACCAAAAGTCTGTTAACAGGCTGTTTTTCCTACCGATGAGCTACCAACGGGATGTTTTCCCACTAAAGGAGCCTAATGAACGTGCCAACAAGCTATTTTACATATCGAAGGTGTGCCAACGGGCTGTGTTTCCCACTAAAGGTGCCCAAGGGGCTATCTTTCACACTATAAGTTCCTATAGCTAGCGATTGTGCCAAAGGTGCCTAGTGATCGTACCAACAGGTTAATTTCCCCACTAAAGGTGCCTAACAGGCTATTTTTCCCACTGAACATGCCTAATGGAAGGTATTACCTATCGAAGTTTCCTAACATCAATGCCAACAAGCCATTTTGCCCATCGAAGGTGCCGATCGACCGTGCCAACTTGCTATTTTTCCTACCGAAGGTGCCGAGCAAACGCGTCAATGGGCTATTTTGCCTACTGAAGTTATTCTAAAGGGTTGTTTTCCACACCGAAGGTGTCTGATGGACTGTTTTGCCCGCCAAAGTTACCTAGCGACTATGCCAATAGGCTGTTTTGCCCACTAAAGGTGCCTAGCTAACTTGCCAATGGGCTATTTTGCCCATTGAAGGTGTCTAGAGACTGTGTGACTGTGGTGTTTTTCCCACTAAAGGTGTGCCAACGAGCTGTTTTTCCCACCGAAGGTGCCTTGTCAAAATGCCAAAGGGCTATTTTTTTCCCATTGAAGGCACCTAATGACCGTGCCAACGTGTTGTTTTTCCCACCAAAGATGACTAGTGACCCTGCCAACAGGCTATTTTGCCCACTGAAGGTGTTTAGTGACTGTGCAATCGTGGTGTTTTTCCCACCAAAGGTGCGCCAACAGACTATTTGTTTCTACCGAAGGTGCCTAGCAAACATCCCATCGGGATATTTTGCACATCGAGGGTCCCTGGTGACTGTGCCAACGTGCTATTTAGCCCAACAGGCTTTTTTTCCCCATCGAAGATTCCTGTCAACTATACTAATGAGCTATTTTAACAACTGAATGTGCCTAGCGACCATGTCAACGTGTTGTTTTTCCACCAAAAGTGCTTAGCGACGTGCCAACGGGTTGTGTTGCCAACTGAAGGTGTGCCAACAAGTTGTTTTACCGATCGAAGGTATGCCAATAGGTTGTTTTGCCTATCGAAGGTGTTCTAAAGAGTTGTTTTCCCTACCAAAGGTGCCTAAAGGACTGTTTTGCCCATTGAAGATGCCTAGTGACTATGCCAACGTATTGTTTATCCCATCAAAGGTGTGCCAACAGGCTGTTTTTCCTATGGAAGCTACTTAGCGACTGTGCCAATTGGCTGTTTTGCCCACCAAAGGTGTGCAAACAGGCTATTTTCCTACCGAAGGTCCTTAAAAAATGTGCCAACAGGTTGTTTTACCAACTGAAGGTGTGACAACTTGATGTTTTGTCTATTGAAGGTGTTCTAAAGGGCTATTTTTCCCACAGAAAGAGCCTAATGAGCATGCCAACAGATTATTTTTCCCACCGAAGGTGTGCCAAAGGGTTGTTTTTTCCACTGAAGGTGCCCAACGGTTTGTTTTGCCCATCAAAGGTTCCTAGCAACTATGCTAATGGGCTATTTTGCCCTCTGAAAGTGCCTAGTGACCGTGCCAACATGCTATTTTTCCCACCAAAGGTATGCAAATGGGTTGTTTTTCCCATCGAAGGTGCTTACCGATTGTGCCAACGGGCTACTTAGCTCACCAAAGGTATGCACGGGTTGTTTTTCCCATTGAAGGTGCCTAGCGAATGTGCTATTGGACAATTTTGCCCACTCTAGTGTGTCAACAAGCTGTGTTTGCCATCAAAGGTGTGCCAACGGGTTGTATTTCTCACCAAAGGTGCACCAATGGGCTGTTTAGATGAAATTACTAAACATATTCAAGGAGAGATACCTTGGTGTATGTTTTTTGCGGGCGATATTGTCCTAATGGAAGAGACCAAGGAAGGGGTGAATGCCAAGTTAGACCACTGGAGAGACGCGTTAGAGTCTAAAGACTTTAAAATGAGTACGTCTAAAACGGAGTATATAGCATGTAACTTTTCTAGGAGCCAGATGGAGCATGAAGGGGTGGTAGCAATTGGTACCGACGTCATACCACAGCGGATGAGCTTTAAATATCTTGGGTCTATCATCTAGAGTGCTGGTAATATAGATACTGATATAGTACATCATATTAGATTAGGATGGGCCAAATGGAGGAGTGCATCAGGGGTTCTATATGACATGAGGTTTTCTTTAAAACTCAAAGGGAAGTTTTATAGAATGGTGATTCATCCAACCATGTTGTATAGGGCAGAGTGTTATCCTGCCAAGTATAGGCATAGAAGACAGTTATTGGTAGCAGAAATCCGTATGCTGCGGTGGATTTGTGACATTACAAGGAGAGATAAGGTCCGAAACTAGGTGGTGAGAGATTGACTACAGGTAGCCAACTTTGCCAACAAGTTAAGAGAGACCAGACTTAGGTGGTATGGGTATATGCGTAGGAGGCACCTCGACGTTCTGATACGGAGCTGCTTACTGAATATAAGCGGAGAAGAGGGAGGCCTTACAAGAATTGGCAGGAAGTGATCAAAAAGGATATGTCAGAATTGGCACTTAATGAGGCAGTAGCTTGTTATAGAAAAGTTTGGAGGGATAGCATAAAGGTAAAGGATTAACCGTGTACTGGAATAACCTTACCAGCTACTCAAATTCAGTACAATAGTTCTTGGGAGATGCTGGGGCACGCTGTGCAGATTGCATGACGGGTGCAAAAGGACAGTATGGGGTCACCCCGATAAGGGCTCTGAGGATGTCCAGCTTACCTACTGCGAGACAAAGAGGGGTTGGATTTGGTAGCCTATTCGGTTTTTGCAGCTTGGCCCCCTTCAGGTACTCCCCATTCCTGGTATTTTCTTTTATTTTCTATTTATATTTTTATAGCCTGCATCATTCATATATTGTCTCATTTGCATGTGGGTCCATCGAAAACAGCCTCTCTATTATATAGGGGTAAGGCTGCGCACTATCAGACCTCCCCAGACCCTATTTCATTGCGGGATTTCAGACTGGCTGATGATAATGTTGATGAGGTGTTCCAACAGGCCGTTTTTTCCACTAAAGGTGCCCAACAGTCTGTTTTGCCCACTGAAGGTGCCTAGTGACTGTGCTAATGGGCTATTTTTCCCACCGGAGGTGCCTAATGGCCATGCCAATATACTTTTTTCCCATCGAAGGTGGGCCAACAGGCTATTTTTCCCATCGAAGGTCCTTAGTACACATGTCAATAGGCTGTTTAGCCCACCAAAGGTGTGCACGGGCTGTTTTTCACATTGAAGGTGCCTAGCGAACTTGTCATTTGGTTGTTTTGCCCATGAAGGTGTGTCAACAGTCTATTTTTGCCACCAAAAGTGTCCCAGCAGGCTGTGTTTATCACCGAAGGAATGCCAACAGGCTGTTTTGTTGACCGTAGGTGTGCCAATGGGCTATTTTTCCCACTAAAGGTGCCTAGCGAACATCCCAAAGGGTTGTGTTGGCAACCAAAGGCGTGCTAACGAGCTGTTTTACCTACCAAGGTGTTCTAAAGGGTTCTTCTCCCCACTAAAGGTGCCCAATGGACTATTGTGCCAACTAAAGATGCCTAGCGACCATGCCAACGTGCTATTTTTCCCATCAAAGGTGCCTAGTGAACATGCCAACGGGTTATTTTGCCTATCAAAGTTGTTCTAAAGGCCCGTTTTCCCCACCGAAGGTGCCCAATGGACTATTTTTCCTACTAAAGATGCCTAACAACCGTGCCAACGGGTTATTTTTCCCACAAAAGGTGCCGTGCAAATGTGCCAATAGGCTATTTTGCCTACCGAAGGTGTCTAGAGATTGTGCAAATGTGGTGTTTTTCCTACCAAAGGTGTGCCAACGAACTGTTTCTCCCATCGAAGGTGCCTAATGAAAGTGCCAACAAGCTATTTTTCCCATTAAAAGCTCCTAATGACCATGTCATTAGGCCATTTTTCCCATCAAAGTTGCCTTGCAACTGTGGCAACGGGTTATTTTGCCCACCGTGGATGCCTAGCGAACACGCCAACATGCTATTTTCACAATGAAGGTGCCTAGTGAATGTGCCAACGGGTTGTTTTGCCTATCGAAGATGTGCAAACGGGTTGTGTATCCCACCAAAGGTGTGTCAATTGGCTATTTTTCCCACCGAATGTGTGCCAACGGGCTGTTTTGGCAACTGAAGGTGTGCCAAAGGGCTGTTTTTTCCACTGAAGGTGCCCAATGCGCTATTTTGCCTACTGAAGGCATTCTAAAGGGTCGTTCTCCCCATCGAAGATGCCCAACCAAAGGTATACCAACGTGCTATTTTATGCAATGGGCTTTCTTTCCCACAGAAGATGCATAGTGATCAGCCGAACGAACTATTTTGCCCATTGAAGGTGCTTAGCTACCATGCCAACGTGCCCTTTTTCCCACCGAAGATGTCCAGCGAGCATGTCAACGGGCTGTTTTGCCTACTGAAAGTGTGCCAGTGGGCTGTGTTTCCCATTGAAGGTATGCTAACAGCCTATTTTTTCCACTAAAGGTGCCCAATGGTCTGTTTTGCCCACCAAAGATGCCTAGCAATCGTGCAAACGGGCTATTTTCCCACTGAAGGTGTGCAACGATTGTGCAATCGTGGTGTTTTTCCCACCGAAGTTGTGCTAACGAGCAATTTTTCTTGCCAAAGGTGCCTAGAAAACATCCCAACAGGCTATTCTACCCATCAGAGGTCCCTAGTGACTGTGCTAACATGCTATTTTAACCAACAAGTTGTTTTCCCACCGAAGATCCCTGGCAACCTTGCGAATGGGCTATTTTTCCTACTGAAGGTGCCTAGCGACCATGCCAATGTTCTATTTTTCCCACCAAATCTGGCTAGCAAATGTGTCAACCGGCTGGTTTGCCCACTGAAGGTGCCTAGCCAACATGCCAATGGGCTATTTTTTCCATCGAAGGTGCCTAGCGACTATGCCAACGGGCTGTTTTTCCCATCGAAGGTGCCTAGCAAAGGTGCCAACGGGCTATTTTTAACACCGAAGGTTCCTAACGACAGTGCCAATAGACTATTTTGCCCACCAAACGTGCCTAATGATAATGCCAATGGGCTATTTTACCCTCTAAATGTGCCTAACGAGTTGTTTTTTTCACTAAAGGTTCCCAATAGACTGTTTTACCCAATGAAGGTGCCTAGCGACCTAGCCAACAGGCTATTTTTGCCACCAAAGATGCCTAGCGACCTTGGCAACGTGCTTTTTGCCTACCGAAGGTGTGCCAACAGACTGTTTTGCCTACCGAAGGTGTTCTAAAAGGTTGTTTTACTCACCGAAGGCACCCAACAGACTTTTTACCCTCTGAAAATGCCTAGTGATCATGGCAACGGGCTGTTTTGCCCACCAAAGGTGCCTACCGAATGTGTGAACGACCTATTTTGCCCACCGAAGGTGTATAGAGATAGTGCAAATATGGTGTTTCTCCCACCAAAAATGTGCCAATGGGCTGTTTTTTCCACCGAAGGTGCCTAGCAAAAGTACCAACAGGCTATTTTTCTCATTGAGGGCACCTAGCAGTAGTGTCAATGTGTTGCTTTTCCCGCCAAAGGTACCTAGCAACTGTGCCAATAGGCTATTTCTCCCACCAAAGGTGCATAGCCATCGTGTCAACGGGCTATTTTGTCCATTGAAGGTGTCTAGCGATCGTGCAACTGTGGTGTTTTTCCCACCAAAGGTGTGTAGTGATCATCCCAACGGGCTATTTTGCCCAACGAAGGTCCTTAGCGATTGCATCAACATGCTTGCCCCATAGGTTGTTTTTCCCATCAAAGATGCCTAGCGATCGTGCCAAAGGGCTATTTTGCCCACTGAAGGTGCCTAGCGACCATGCCAACTTGCTATTTTTCCCCACGGTGGTGCCTAACAAACGTGTCAATGGGGTATTTTTCCCACCGAAGGTGTGCCAATGGGCTATGTTTCCCACCGAAGGCGTGCCAACAGGCTGTGTTTCCCACCAAAGGTGTGCCAACGGGTTGTTTTTTCCACTGAACGTGCCCAATGGTATGTTTTGCCACTTAAGGTGCCTAGTGACAATGCCAATGGCCTACTTTACCCACCAAAGGTGTCTAGTGACCGTGCGATCATGGTGTTCTCCCCACCAAAGGCGCGCCAACGGGCTGTTTCTATTATCAAAGGTGTCTAGCTATCATCCCAACAGGCTCTTTTGCCTATCGAAGGTCCCTAGCGACTGTACCAATGTGTTATTTTACACAATGGGTTGTTTGTCCCACTGATGGTGCCTGACGAACATGCCAACGGGCTATTTTCCCACCGAAGGTGCCTAGTGCCCGTACCAACGGGCTGTTTTTCCCAGCAAAGGTGTACCAATGAGCTGTTTTTTCCACCAAAGGTGCCTAGCGACTGTGACAATGGGTTGTTTTTTCTGAAAAAGGTGTGCCAATGGGCTATTTTTCCCATCAAATGTGCCTAGTGATAGTGCCAACGTGCTATGTTTCCCACAGAAGGAGCACCAACAGGTTATGTTTCTCACTGCATGTGTGCGAACGGGTTGTGTTTCCCATGGAAGGTGTGCCAACGGGCTGTGTTTCCTACCAAAGGTGTGCCAACGAGCTATTTTTTCCACCGAAGGTGCCAAATGGTCTGTTTTGCCACTTAAGGTTCCTAGCGACAGTGCCAACGGGCTATTTTGCCCATCGAAGGTGCCTAGCGATCGTGTGATCATGGTGTTCTTCCCGTCAAAGGTGTGCCAACGAGTTGTTTTTCCTGCCGAAGATGGCTCACTGACATCCCAACAAGCTATTTGGCCCATCGAAGGTCCCTAGCGACTGTGTCAAAGTGCTATTTTGCACAACGAGCTGTTTGTCCTATCAAAGGTGCCTGGCGACTATGCCAATAGGCTATTTTGCCCACCAAAGGTGCCTTGTGACCATGCCAATAGCCTATTTTTCCCAACGAAAGTGCCTAGTGACCGTGCCAATGTGCTGGTTTTTCCACATAAGGTGATTAACAAATGTTCCAATAGGTTGTTTCGCCTATAAATGGTGCCTAGCAATCCTGCCAATGGGCTATTTTTTGCATCGAAGTTGCCTAGCGACTGTGCCGACGAGCTATTTTACCCACCAAACATGCGTAACGACCATGCCAGCGGGCTATTTTGCCCAATAAATGTGCTTAACGAGCTGTTTCTTCCACCGAAGGTGCCCAATGGACGGTTTTGCCCAATGAAGGTGCCTAGTGACTTTGCCAGTGTGCTATTTTACCCATCGAAGGTGCCTAGTGACCATGCCAATGGGTTGTTTTTCCCACTGAAGGTGCCTACCAACTATGCCAATGGGTTGTTTTGCCTACCAAAGGAGTTCCAACAGGTTGTTTTTCCTACCGAAGGGGCCCAACGGACTGTTTTGGCCATCAAAGATGCCTAGTGACTGTGCCAATAAGTTGTGCTGCCTATTAAAGGTGCACAAACGTGTTGGTTTTTCCCACCAAAGGTGGCTAGCAAACGTGTCAATGAGCTGTTTTGCCCCCCAAAGGTGCCTATCAATTGTGCCAATGGGCTATTTTGCCCATGAAGGTGTTTAGTGACTGTGCAACCGTGCTATTTTTCCACCTGAAGGTCCCTAGCAACCGTTTCAACGAGCTATTTTTGCCACCGAAGATGCTTGGCGATCATGCCAATGGGTTTTTTTGCTAATCGAGGGTGTGCCAACATCCCAACGAGCTATTTTACCCATCGATGGTCTCTAGCGACTGTGCCAACTTGCTATTTTTCGCAGTGGGCTATTTTCCCACCAAAGGTGCTTAATGACCGTGCCAACGGGCTACTATGCCCATTGAAAGTGCCTAGCGACCAAGCCAACCTGTTGTTTTTCCTTCTAAAGGTGCCTCGTGAACGTGTCAATGAGCTGTCTTGCCCACTGAAGGTGTGCCAACGGGATTTTTACCTACCAAAGGTGTTCTGAAGGGTTGTTCTCCCCACCGAAGGTGCCCAACGAGCTGTTTTGCGCACCAAAGGTGTGCCAACTTGATGTTTTGTCTACCAAAGGTGTTCTAAAGGGTTGTTTTCCCCACCGAAGGTTCCCAACAGATTGTTTTGCCCACTGAAGATGCCTAGCAACCGTGCCAAAGGGCTGTTTTGCCCACCAAAGGTGTCTAGAGACTGTGAGATCGTGGTGTTTTTCCCACCAAAGGTATGCCAACAGGCTTTTTAACCACCTAAGGTGCTTAAGGAAAGTGCCAAAAGACTATTTTGCCCACCAAAGGTGCTTAGCGACTGTGGCAACGTGCTGTTTTTCCCACCAAAGGTGCCTAGAAAACGTGCCAATAGGTCGTTTTGGCCACAATAGGTGCCTCGCGACTGTCACCAAAGGTTTCTACCGACTATGCAACCGTGATGTTTTTCCCACCAAAGGTGAGCCAACGGGCTGTTTTTTCCACCGAAGATGCCTAGTGACCATGCCAAATGGCTGTTTTGCCCACCAAAGGTACCTAGCGAACATTCAAATGGGCTATTTTGTCCGCCGACGATGTCTAGAGACTGTACGACTGTGGTGTTTTTCCCACCAAAGTTGTGCCAACGAACTTTTTTCCCACTGAAGGTGCCCAGCGAAAGTGCGAAAGTGCTATTTTTCCCACTAAATGTGCCTAGTGACCATACCAATGGGCTATTTTACATACCGAAGGTGTCTAGCAACCGTGCAATATGGTGTTTTTCCTATCGAAGGTGCCTATCGACCGTGCCAACGTGCTATTTTGGCCATCGAGCTATTTTTCCCATCGAAGGTGCCTAGCGACCGTGCCAACTAGCCATTTTACCCACTAAAGATGCATAGCGACCATGTCAACGTGCTATTTTTCCTACCAAGGTGCTTAGCAAATGTGCCAATGGGTTGTTTTGCCCACCAAAGGTGTGCCAACTGGTTGTGTTTCCCACCGAAGGTGTGCCAATCGGCTATGTTTCCCACCGAAGGTGTGCTAACAGGCTGTTTTGGCCACTGAAGGTGTGCCAATGGGCTGTTGTTTCCACTGAAGGTGCCCAACGGGTGATTTTGCCAACTAACAGTGTTCTAAAGGGTTGTTCTCCACACCGAAGGTGCCCAGCTGACTGTTTTGCCCGCTAAAGATGCCTAACGACCGTGCCAACGTGCTGCTTTTCCCACTGAAGGTGTGCCAATGTACCATTTTGCCCAATAGGCTATTTTTCCCACCAAAGATGCCTAGTGACTATGCCAACGGGCTATTTTGTGCACTGAAGGTGCCTATCGGCCATATAAATGTGCTGTTTTTCCTATCGAAGGTGCTTAACAAACGTGTCAATCGACTGTTTTGCCCGCCAAAGGTGCACCAACGGGCTGTGTTTCCCACCGAAGGTGCGCCAACGGGTTGTGTTTCCCACTGAAGGTGTGCTAATAACCTATTTTTCCACTGAATGTGCCCAATGGTCTGTTTTGTCCACCAAAGCTGCTTAGCGGCCGTGCCAACGGGCTATTTTTTCCACTGAAGGTGTCTAGCGATCGTGCAACCATAGTGTTTTTCCCACTGAAGATGTGCTAATAGGCTGTCTGTCCGGCCGAAGGTGCCTAGCAAATATCCCAATGGGCTATTCTGCCCATCAAAGGTCCCTAGTGACTCTACCAACTTGCTATTTTGCCCAACTAGCTATTTTTCCCATCGAAGATGCTTGACGGCCTTGCCAATGGGCTATTTTTCCCACGGAAGGTGCCTAGCGACTATGCCAACATGCTATTTTTCCCACCGAAGGTGCCTAGCGAACATATCTATGGGCTGAAGATGCCCAGCTAAAGTGTCAACAGGCTATTTTTCCCACCAAAAGTGCCTAGCTAAAGTGCCAATGGACTATTTTTCCCATCCAAGGTGCCTAGCGACCTTGCCAACATGTTGTTTTTCCCACCAAAGGTGCCTAGCAAATGTGTCAATGGTTTGTTTTGCCCACCAAAGGTGCCTCGCAACTGTGTAAATAGGCTATTTTTTACACCGAAGGCGCCTAGCGATTATGCCAATGGGTTGTTTTTCCCACCAAACGTGCTTAACGATTGTACCAATGGGCTGTTTTGGCCACTGAATCTACCTAACGTGTTGTTTTTTCCACTAAAGGTTCCCAACAAACTGTTTTGCCCAACAAAGGTGTCTAACGACTTTGCCAACAAGCTATTTTGCCCACCAAAGGTACCTAATGATCATGCCAACGTGTTGTTTTGCCCATTGAAGGTGTGCCAATGGACTATTTTGCCTACCGAAGGAGTTTTAAAGCGTTGTTTTAGTAACCGAAGGTTCCCAACGGACTGTTTTGCCCACTGAAGATGCCTAGCAAATGCGACAACGAGCTGTTTTGCCCACCAAAGGTGCCTAGCAAATATGCCAACGGGCTATTTTGCCCACCGAAGGTGTCTAGAGATCGTACGATCGTGGTGTTTTTTAAACCAAACGTGTGCCAATGGGCTATTTTTCCTAGAAAAGGTGCATAGTGGAAATGTCGACAGGCTATTTTTTCTATTAAGGGTGCCTAGCAATTGTGCCAACGTGTTGTTTTCCCATCGAAAGTGCCTAGCAAATGTGCCAACAGGCTATTTTGCCCACCAAAGATGCACACAACTATGTCAATGGGCTATTTTACCCCCGAAGGTGTCTAGCGACTGTGCAACTATGGGATTTTTCCCACAAAAGATGCCTAGTGAACATCCCAACTGGCTATTTTTCCTATCGAAGGTCCCTAATGATCCTACCAATGGGCTATTTTACCCACCGAAGGTGCCTAACGACCATGCCAATGAGCTGCTTTTCCAACCAAAGGTGCTTAGTGAACTTGTCAACTGGCTATTTTTCCACTGAAGATGTGCCAACGAGCTGTGTTTCCCACCAAAGGTGTGCCAATGGGCTGTTTTTTCCATTGAAGGTGCCTAATGGTTTGTTTTGCCACTTAAGGTGCCTAGTGACAGTGCCAACGGGCTATTTTACCCATCGAAGGCATCTAGTGATCGTGCGACCGTTGTGTTTTTCCCAATGAAATTGCATCAATGGGCTATTTTCCCACCAAACGTGCCTAGCTAACATCCCAAAGGGCTATTTTGCCCACCGAAGGTCCCTAGCGAACTGTGCCAACGTGCTATTTTGCACAACAGCCTGTTTTTCCCACTGAAGGTGCCTAGTGACCATGCCAATGTGTTGTTTTCCCACCGAAGGTTCCTAGTGACCGTGCCAATGGGTTGTTTTAGAGAGCAAAGGTGTGCCAACAGGCTGTTTTTCCTACCAAAGGTGCCTAACGACTGTGACCACCAAAGGTGTGCCAAATGGCTATTTTTACCATTAAAGGCACCTAGCGATAGGGCCAACGTGTTGTGTTTCCCATCAAAGGTGTGTCAACAGGCTGTGCTTCCTATAGAAGGTGT
>JAOTJB010338064.1:0-12707 GCA_027123815.1 Erythroxylum minutifolium
ATTAAAAGCTTTGCAAGACAATGAAACATAGGATCTCAAGTTCTTACCTGAAGGAAAGGTTGCCATTGATTGTAAGTAGGTCCACAGGTATAAATATAACACTGATGGGAGCCTTCAACGATGTAAGAGTCGCATGGTAGCTAAAGGATTTACAAAGCAAGAAGGCCTGGATTACACTGAAACTTTTCCCCTGTAGTGAAAACAACAACAATACGAATTCTATTAGCACAGGCAGCAAACAAAAATTGGTTTTTACATGAACTAGACATAAACAATGCATTTTTGCACGATGACTTACTTGAAGAAGTTTATATGAAGCCTCCCTCAAGCCTTGTTCTTCCTCATCAAGAACTCGTCTGTCATCTCAAGAACAACATCTATGGACTGAAGCAGGCTAGTCGCCATTGGCATTCCAAGCTGACTTCTGCCCTCCTTTCAGCTGGGTTTAACCAATCCCAATCTGATCACTCAATGTTCCGAAAGTCCCTCCATGACACTTTCATCACCTTGCTGATCTATATTGATGATCTGCTTCTTGCCAGCAATGACATATAGCTGATCCAGACCACCAAAAAATTCGTAGATAACACCTTCAAGATCAAGGACCTCGGACCTGCAAAATACTTTTTGGGGCTTGACTTAGCACAATCATCCTTTGGTATAAACTTATGTCAACACAAGTATACACTGGACTTACTTCATGATGTAGGCTTTGTGCACCTAAAACCAATTCCTATACCAATGGCCTCGGACGTCAAATTGTCTTCAACCGGCGAACACCTTCTTGATCTGATGCCTTTCCATTGCCTAATTGAAAAGCTTATCTATTTAACCACCACTCGCCCAGATATCTCCTTTGTTGTCCAACAGTTCTCACAGTTCATGAACTGACCCACCAAATTTCACCTACAGGCAGTGCATCGCATTCTACGATATCTGAAAGGATCTCCAGGTTAGGGGCATTTGTTTCAGACTAATTCTCCTCTCCAACTTTGTGCTTTTTCAGATTCTGATTGGGATACCTGCCTAGACTAACGAAAATATATCACTGGGTATTGTGTGTTCTTTGGGTCCTTCTTGGTCTTCTAGAAATTCAAAAAACAGGCCACCATCTCCAAGAGCTTGTCTGAAGTAGAGTATAGAGCTCTCACCACCACCGTGTGTGAACTTTAATGGCTGTTATATATTCTCCAAGACCTCAGCGTTCACCATCCTCAACCAGCATACCTTTACTGCGACAACTTGTTAGCCATTCACATAGCAGAAAATCCTATTTTTCACGAATAAACAAAGCACATCGAAATCGATTGCCATGTTGTTCATGAAAAATTATAGAGAAGGGTCATCCACCTGCTTCCTGTGTCGTCAGGCGATCAACTATCAGATATCTTCACGAAGGCCCTTCCGCGTCACTCTTTTCACACTCTGTTACTCAAGCTCGACGTCATTCATGACATCCTCTGCCTAGCTTGTGGTGGCGTGTCAAAAGGAACCCTAATTTTGCCAGACCTCCAACCTGATGAGGAAACCTAGTTGGGAAACAAGATGATCGGGCCTATCTTTTCTTTATTTCTTTTTGCCTTAGTTTAGTCCAAGTTTCCAGATGGTCCAAGTCTTTTCTCCTTGGCCCATTTTAGTTTTATTCTTATTTTTTCTTTTCTTTGCTTAATAACATAATCGATAGATTTGTTACAGATTCCCCATTCTGTTATAACAAATTGTCTACGCAACCCTATAAATAGATGTTTCATCATTCAATAAAAAATGATAAGCCTTTTTTTTACAATTTGTTCAGTTTTTTTTATCTTTTTCCTTCTCTCAATTTTAAGCCTCCGTGCAAAAACCTATCTTAGCTGGCCTTTTTAAAGCAAAACACTCACCTCCTTCTTCAGGTCCTAAAAGCTTTAGTATTATCATTATAATTCTTATCAAAGTGATAATATATTTTTGTATTCTTCATCCCTAGCCCTTTAAGAGGAGATTTGAGGGATCCAACATATCCTTCTCTCAAACATATTTCAAAATTCTTCTTAGAGACATGTCTAACCATAGTACTCGCCCTTTTTATGTCAATGTTACCATACTGTGAAGATTGCACAACTTTATTGAAAGAACGTTCTACTTTTTCTAAATCAATAAATTGTTGTGCCCTTTTTGTACCTCTTTGAAACTGTGTCTTATCCATCAATAGGGATTGCCATTAGTTTGCGTCTACGAAGCCCTTTCTCATACACTATTTACTGTTAAAACTTGATTAAGGTTTGGGATGTAAGTCACATGAGTATTGAATCTGTGTTTATAATGTCTTAAGGTTTCTCCTGCATTTGTACAACGTCGAATAGCATTGTAGAACCCTTAGTTATATGTTTATTGTTCATGAAATGTTATTCAAAATCAAATTTTAGCTGCACTAATCCTATATAGACTTAAGAGGGATGGTTTGGTACCAATCCTTTGATGCATCAATTAGCGTAGATGAAAATTTTTTGCATTTGAACACATCCACATAAGTATATGAACTCCATGTAATGCACCATATGATTCGTGGATCAATCAAGCCATTATAAACTTTTGAATATTGTGCCGAGTTGATTGTTGAAAAAGCAATGTCTTCTTTTCATTTTCTTCGTATATATGTAGGTGTAGTATAACCCACACAACACACAAACATACACGTATATTAATGCATGCAATGAATTACTTCCCACTATATATATGATATTAAAAGGTACTTGCTTAGTTTAATAAGTAAGATGTATTATCTTTTCAAGAGTCTGTTGACCCAATCCTAATGGATATATATTCATATATGTTGGATTTGCTAGTCAAATGAAAACAAAACCCCAAATATTTGATATCCTAAATAAGTCGGTGTATAATTTAAAGAAATAAAGTCTGTAGAAACCTAAATTTGTAATATGATCAGCAGCCTTACAAATACTAACTGTTATATAAATAGATAATGATAAAAAGAAGAATAAAAGGAAGAAGAGGAATGTCAATCCATGAAAATAAACATGAAAACATACAAAACAAAGAAATGAATTGTCATACTCTAGAAAAGAAGAGATTAAGAATGATAGATCTTAAGTTTTTGATCGCTACTAATAATCTATATAAGATGTAAATTTTTAAAGAATGAGCACTTTAAAAGATTGAAGAAAAATCTCTCTAATAGTTTAAATAATCAATAAAACTGTCATTCCCTTAATTATAATCACTCCTAAGTATCTTATAGGCATGAAACCCTTAAAACTAGAGTTTTAAAAGGAAATAAACACTCAAAATAACAAAACCATATCAACATAACAAGCCTTATTTGTAAATAGCATAAGACTGGTGCCTATCTTGAACCATAATCAATGTCGATTTTGTTTTTGACAAAACTACGTAAAACCAAATATGAGCTTAGCATCAATTACATATTAAACTTTGGCATTGATTTTATTTTGAAACTCTAATTTATTAAACCTTGCAAAAGATTAGTGTTAGTTACAAAGATGACTTTGGTGCTAATTACTTTATGTTTCTTCATCACTCTAACAAAAGTGTAAGATTGACATGGGTTATACTCTAAGTATAGTGTTGATTATGTTCTATAATCATGATTCTTTAGCTTGCTCTTCATTTAGATCATTATGATAAGTCTAACTTCATCCTCTAAAAGTAGCAAAGTGTCACTATTTGATTCACCATTAAATTGTTAAGGGCTTCTTTGTCCTTTCTTGTTACACTTTGTGTTAAGGATCCTTTAACATCCTTCAAAGGATCTCTGGTAACTCCCGACAATTAATTAGTACTTGTTTCCTATCATTTTCCCCTAATTAAAAGGATTTGTCCTTAAATTGGTATCTTTGTCTACAAAATCAAAAGGTGATAGATTAACCACATTAAAAGTAGAATGGACATTATCCTCACCTGGAAAATCGATTTTGTAATAATTATTTTTCACTCTTTCTACAGTTTTAAAAGAGCCAACTTCTCGCAATTGTAACTTAGATTCCCTTTTTCTTGGAAACCACTCATTTCACAAGTTCACTTAAACCTAATCTATATGTTCAATCATCACGTCCTTCCTCCCCTTGTTAGCTTACTAATATATTATCGAGTCCTCTTCTTAAAGTTTAGCCTTGGATTCTTATAAAGCTTCTTTACCAACTCAACTTTCCTCTTATTATCCAAGCTAATCATTTCTCCTAAAGACACGTGATCCAAAAGAGGCAACAAGTCAAATCTATAAACTTTTTAAATGGTGTAAAACTTGTAGCAGTATGGATAGTCCTGTTATATGCAAACTCAGTAAAGTGAAATGAATCTTCTTAAGTCCTAAGATTCCTAACATAATAGCACACAATAATGCAGTTAGAGTCCTATTAACCATCTCTATTTGATCATTAGTTTGTGTATGAAAAGTTGTCAAAAAAATAATTTAGTGCCCATAATTATCCCCAAGCTCTTCCAAAAATATCTCAAAACTTAACATATATATTCGACATTATGGTTCTAGGAATTCCATGCAATCTAACAATCTCCTTAAAAAAATAATCCAGTAATGTTTGATACATCATTGTTTTTATGATATGCAATAAAATGAGACATCTTAGAAGACATATCTACTATAGAAACTAATCCTTAACATTCCTAGGCCTAGATAAACCCAAAATGAGGTCTATAGAAAGATCTAAATATGGTTCCCTAGGGATAGGTGAAAGCATAAATAAGTCATATAGTTGCCCTCTTGATTTGAGTTGCTTACAAATAACATACCTCTCAGACATCCTCTCTACATCCATTCTTATATGAAAGCAAAAGATATGCTCATTCAATATTTCAGTATTATTCTTAACTCCAACTTGCCCTATTAAGCCTCCCTCATACGACTCTCTTATAAAAAAAGACTCCCTCAAAGAACTATACGACATACATAGTCTATTTTCTCTAAGAAAATATCTTTTACACCTATAAAAAATTTTAAAAGCTAAAGCCTTAAATGTTTTAAAGACATTGCCAAATTCAGGATCATCAATATAAAAATTTTCAATATGCTTAAAACCCCTCAATATAGTATGCACATTACTCAACAAAATATGTTTCTGAGATAATGCATTAGCTACCACATTCTCCTTACCTTGCTTATACTTTACCACTTAAGGAAAAATCTTTATAAACTTTAGTTACTTAGCATCTTTTTTACTTAACTTACTTTAACCCCATATATACTTTAATGAATCAATGTTTATATGTATCACAAACTCCTTGGGGATAAGTAATATTGTCAAATCTCTAAAGCTCTCATTAATGTATATTTTATCATAAGTCGGTTAATTTAAAGTCACCCCACTAAGTTTCTTACTAAAGTACATTATTAGTCTTCTATCTTGCATCAACATCGCTCTAGTTCCTATACATGAGCCTCAAACTCAATCTCAATAGTGTTATTAAAGTTAACAACTCATAAAGCACATCATCTATGTCAATACCTTACATTGATTTTGTTCATGACGTGATAATCTACACAATTCTCCTTAATCCATCTTTCTTATGTACTAGAAAAAAAGAAACAAAATATGGGCTTAGACTCTCCCTCACATACCCCTTCTCTCAAAGCTCCCCATTTTCTTTTGTATTTCTTTGGTCTCCTTTGAGTTTCTTTGATAGGATGGTCTATTTGGAATAACTCGGAATAAAATTTATTTGGAGCTTAATCTCACATATAAATGGTAGACCACTTAGTATAACCTCTTGGAAGAGATCCTTAAACTTCTACAAAAGAATCACAAAACCACGTAACATTAGCATCAAATTTATAAGAAATGGAAGGTTCTTTATAAATAAAAAAAGCATATGGAATTTGGTCAAGAATGCTTCTCTCACATTTCCCACTCTCATTACCAAGCTTACATCTTTCTCTTCGTGTCTTTCTTATTTTTGCTTTGCCCAAACTATTTGAAAATTTTATTGGTGTTTGATCTAGTGTCTTTCCTCTCACTCTCTCTTACTCACTTTCATTTATATTAAACTAGTCCTCATATTGGTTTGCACCCGTGGTAAATGAATATTTGTTTTTGTAACCATTATATATGACCATCTAAGTAAATTGTTAAGAATGTCCTAAAAGAATATGTCCTGCTTATATAGTAACCACATCACGTAATACCTTATCATTATACCTTCCAATGGAAAAAGAAACCATTACCTACTTTGTTACCCTAACCTTCCCACTTTCATTAAATTATTATAGGTTTTATAGTTTATCATATTTTGACAATTGAAATTCCCAACTCACCAACTTCACACTAACCATATTAGTACAACTTCTCCCATCTATGATCATGTTGCATACACCAATTAAGATGAAAGCGAGGATCATGAGTGCTTATATGGTAGGGGTTGCTACAAAGTAGCATCAACTTTTTTTAAAACATTGCATAACCTTAGAAGATCCCTCTTGAAATAATTATTTGGTGTTTTTCTACCTAAAAATCTTGTAAATAAGTCTTGGAAGATCACATTGAGGATTTCAAAAAACTACATCAAATTGGGAGTGTGCATAATTACTATAATATGCTTAACATGTGTTCTTTAAGGCTTTAAATACCTAAAGCATATCTAGTTGGATTATTTTTAAAGGGATTGAAACCTAAAATTAAGCTATTATTTAAGTTATTAAAACTAAAAAAATTCTACAAGTTTACATAATGGCTAAGAAATAAGAAGCCATAGTTTCAATTTGTTTTCCAAGCTACAAAAGAGACAATGAACACCTCCAGTATAATCTTAACACATCCATTACCCTAACTTCTTATTCTATACCAAAATATAGCCCCAAGAAGGACTTTTTCCACCCTAAGAGCACTTTCTAAACCTATTCCTTACAAATTCACATAATAACATTAGAGACAATTTTTTTACAGCAAGAAGTTTAAAGAAAAAGTGCCAAAGGTATATATTTCTGGTGTGATGATAAGTATGCCCCTATTCATAAGTGTAAAACAAAACAATAGAATATGTTCCTTATGAAAGTTAAAGGAATAAAACTAACTTTAGAGTTAGAACTAGAAGAAATTCCAAGGGAGCCTTTAATTTTGTTTCTACAAGTTATATTAGGAGACTTTTTATGTAATTTTAAATGTATGAGGATGTTGGTGATACACAGAGGAAGTGAAATACACATTACTATTGATAATGGAAGCACACATGAATTTATAGATGCAATCCTAATTAAAAGGGCAACTATGAAGGCTTAGAGGAGAAAGACCCTAAGTTGACAATAGGAGGTGGCCTCAAATTGGTATATGAAGGAATATATAAGAATCTGGAATGGCAGCTTCAAGAAGTGACTTTCTTTTCTTATGCACTAGTATTACCTATAAGAGGATGTGAATTAGTCCATAGGTTTTATTGGTCATGATGTCTTATGTAATTTTGGAAATCAAACCATGGTATTTAACTAGTGTGAGTAGCAAATTTAGCTTAAAGGAGTTCACATCAGTTAACCTAAGTCTGTTACTCATAAGAAGTTTACAAGGTTATTATCCCAATCTCAATTTAATAGTCAATTTTTTATGTTGAGGTTTATCCTATCTCGTAGAGCAATATTTTAGGAGCTTACCATAGAAAACAAATCACTTAAGGAGGAATAAGAACAAGAATTTTTTCCAAAAAAAACCATAAGAATTGGATTGTCTTTTGGTTGAACTTATTCCTTTGTTTGCTAAACTTAAGGGATTACCATCTCCAAAGCCTCAGGATCACAAAAATCCTATCAAAGAAAGGGTATAACCTATTAATATTAGGCCCTATAGGTATGAGAGCTTACAAAAGAACATTATAGATGAGTTGATGCAAGATCCCCTGAAGCTAGGAGTGATTTGACAAAGTCATATCCCCTTTTCTTCTTTAGTAGTGTTACTGAAAAAATGATAACTCTTATCATTTGTATGTGGATTATAGAGAATTAAATAATAATACCATTAGGGAAACATTTCCTAAACCAATTGTCAAAGAGCTTTTAGATGAACAATATGAAGGGACCTAGTTCTCTAAGTTAGATTTTAGATCTAGTTACCACCAGATTCACATGCACTCTTCTAATGTTTATAAGATGACCTTTAGGAATCATGAGAGATATTATAAGTTCTTGATGATGCCTTTGGGCTCACTAATGCTACCTTCACCTTCTAAGGTTTAATGAATGAGCAATTTAGGGAGCATCTAAAGCAATTTGGACTAGTTTTCTTTTTCATGATATATTCGTATATAATAGAATTTTTGAATACCATATGGAACATCTCAAGGTAGTTTTAGGGATTTTGATTTGTAAACATCTTCTTTTTAGAGGTTATGAACGTAACTTTAATACTTCATGGGTAGAATTCCTTGGACACATATTCTTTATTTTAAAGGTTTCTACTGACCCTAAGAAGGTAAAATCTATTTTAAGATGACCAAACCTAATAAATGTGATAGAGTTAAGAGGCTTCTTAGGTTTAGTTGGATAATATAATAAACACTTAAACATATTGAGTAAAATCCCCCTTGACTGAATTGCTTAAGAACAATGCTCTCAAACAAACTTATAAGGCTGAGGGGGCATTTCTGAACTTGATTATAGCTCTCATGTGTGTACTAGTTCTAGCATTGCTAATTTTTTCTAAACCATTTTCAATTGAAGCAAATGCATGCAATAATGACTTAAGGTAGTTTTGAGCCAATTAGGGCATCCCATCACCTATGTGACTAAACCTTTTATGGTTAAACATTAAAGCTTACTTACTTATAAGAAGGATTTCATAGCAGTAATCATGGTTGTTAAGTATTATCAGCAATTTTTAAGTGAAAAACCATTCATTATCAATACAAACGAAAAGATCTTAAAGTTTTTATTAGAGCAATGGACGTATACGCCATTTTTATCTTCCTAAGTTGTTAGGATATGACTTTGAAATCATGTGTACAAAAGGTAAGGAGAATCTAATAACTGATGCCCAATCATGAGTCTTATGTATATAACTCTATACCATAGTTTTATCTCAAGTCTAAACTCAGTTGTTGGAAGAAATAAAAGGAAGCTAGGAGAAGGACTATATTGTCAATGATTTAATAAGGAAACCATTAGAAGGTAACCTGGCCTCAAGTTCCTATCAACAAGAACTACAAATTAAATTGAGGTCCTTATTTTATTAGAAAGGAATTCAAAGGGATGCCAAAAATTATATCCATAATTGCCAGGTCTATCAAACTAATAAGTATGAAACCATAACTAAACCTAGCCTATTACAAACTTTACCAATTCCTAAAGGTTGATGGATCTTCATTCGTATAGATTTCATTAAAGGACTACTGGCTTCTAATCATTGTTCAATGATATTAGTGGCAATTGATAGGTAAATAAAATACACTCATTTCTTAACTTTAAAGCATTTATATATAGATGAAGTAGATGCTAATGCTTTTCTCTCTAATATGTTTAAACTACATGGTACGCTAGAGACCATCTAAGTGACATGGATCCACTATTCTTGAGTCCATTTTGGCATAAATTCTACAAATTATAAGGAGTAGGTTTACAATTTTCCTTCAATTATTACCCTTAAATAAATAGATAAATAAAGATTCTCAATAGATCTTTAGAGACTTACTTGAGGTGTATAATAGTGGACAACCTTCATAAATGGTTTCAATGGCTTCCTCTAGCTGAACGTTGGTATTACACCACCCATCATTCAGCCGTTAACACCGCTCTATGTTGGAGTTCTATATAAATATCCCCCACTTATCTATGTTCTTTATTTTGTAAGGATTCTAAGTAGATGGTAGTGGACAATCTCTTATAAGATTGTGAAGCAACAATTCAGGTGGTAAAATTCCATCTACAAAGAGCACAAGAAATGATAAGATAGTAGGCGGATAAGAGAACAATTGATAAAGTTTTTCACATTATTGAAATATTATTATCAGGCTCCAACCATGTAGACACAGGACATTAGTTAAAAGGTTTAACAAAAAGCTATCACCTAAATTTTATTAACCTTTTAAGATAATTGAGAAGGCTCGGTCAATTGCCTATAAATTAGATTTTCCACTTTCACTGTTAAAGTTTCTCCTATATTTTTGCCAGAGCTAGGTGTCGAAGAGAGAGTACTTATAGCATCCTATAAAGAAGAATGATCGAGAGGCACAACAAACACACAACCTAACTGCGAATAAAGTGATGAAGAAAGAGTACGGTTTACAAAAGTGCTATCCTCATCAGAACCTTATAAGGTTTCTTAAAGAAGGCGACATTGTTATAAGATAAAACGGAAGAAAAAAATACAATATCTTCTTTGTCTTACTTGGAAAACATTTTCGTATTATTTAATAAATAATAACACGTATAGAAGAAGCATTATTATTGCTGCCACAATTTTTTTCTTTTTCTTTTACTATTATCAATATAATCATTATTGGCGGGTACATATTATCGTTTTGGGAATTGGGATACCAAAAGATATAAACATCTAAATATAATACCGAATCATTTCCCTCTCTTTGAAATCTTCTCTCTTTCCTTTCCTTCCCTTTCTGAATGTCATTCTAATGCCATCAAGTTGCCAAAATGATTTTATTTGGCTCTAAAGGCATTAAGAATCATATATGTAAGGTCTTCTTCGGTAAGAAATTGCTAATTCATCAGTAATAGTTTGTAGGAATTCTGTGGTAAGCACAATTTCTGTAACAAGAAATTAGAGTTGATGTTTACGGTCATTTGACTCCATTTATGTTTTTCTTTTATAGTTTTTTTAATTTTTTGTTTTTCGTTTTTCTTTCAAATAAAAATAAAAACTTGTTTACTTATTAACATTAATATAGTTATATTTTTATTACAGATGATAATTACATATTAGATAAAACTTAAAGATAAATTATTTTTAATTAATTATTTAATCTCTTATGTAATATTTATTAATAATTTATCAATCAAAATTATTAATAACTAATTAATATTTATTTTAAATATATTTTATCTATTAAATCAAATTTATTTGAAGTTTATATAATTTGAAAATATTTTAAATTTAAGTATATTAATAATTATTAATAATTAAAATTTTAAATAATTAAAATTTTTTGATAATAAAGAAGCCTATGACCTAATTACAAGAAAGTAATTACAATAAGCAAACTGCAAATGCGAGGTACAAATTATAAAAGTTTTAGACTCTTTTTTAGTATTTTTTTAGACAAATTTTGCCGTCTTAAATAAATGTCTAAAAACTCTGTCAATTCTTAGATTATTTAAGACAATTATTAAATGCGTCTAGACATAAGTGTCTAAAACTTCCTTATTTTGGTGTTGTGATATACAACATCTTTCTCCTGCATTTAAAGCATTTTTTATGTATTTCCTCATTTTGTTTAGTTTGCAACAAATTATGAAGAAATTGTAGAGGTTAACAACCCAAAAATCCCTAAGAAAGGCATGGAACTTCACATATGTAAAAAAATTTCTAGCAATAATTTTAGGTCTTCTATTTGTGAGTTTTAGTCATCCTAAACTAGTTTATAGTTGGAAAGTATAATTTGATTGTTTCGAACAATAATTTGAAGTCATGAGAAAAAATAAATGGAGAAATAGTGGCTAAAAAATGAGAAAAAAAAAGGGAGCAAGGAGAAAAGGAGAGGGAAAAGAAAAAGACAATTTACGAAAATTTAAGTTTTATTAAGGGGAAAAATAGGAAATGAAAATAGTTAAAGGTGAATTTGGAATTTAATTCTTGGAAGGGTATTTTGTAATAATAAAAACAAATTAGGGTAAAAGAGGACTTTTAATAGTTAAGGGTATTTTAGTAATTATGGTGGTTAGGTATTTTTAAAAAAATTTAGAATAAAGTGGAAAAGAGAATAATGAATTTGGAATCTAAATTATAAGTAGAAATGAGCCGATAGATCATTGAATGTAAGCCTATTAGGATAAATAAGACCTAGACAATTCAGTTAATAATGAGATAACATTTAAATAGTAATAAAGTAATATTAGTATTAATCATTGCTAATGATAAAATTTTGAATGTTTGTTAATTGTTTGGATATGCTAAGTAATTTTGTGTATTTTAGCATTATATGTATGTTTTATTCATTTGACAAATTTCTATATATATTGAGTTAATTGATTTTAAGGGTACAGTACCCTTCCTGAGTAGGTAGCCCACTCCTTACCATTATTTCTTCTAAGGAGATAGAGAGATTGTCAGTAACCCCAATGTATGTGATTGACAAAGTGGAGTCTAGATGGGACCAACATGTTAAATTTAGTAAAGTTATTTATTGTATATACTTTTGAATGTGACACTTTGGATAGTCGTATTTGTATAGAATATTATATGACTAACAAACGTCATCTTTGGCAAAGAATTTTGGTAATTAATGATATAATTGATGAACAATTCGGATAATTGCGAATAAAGAATGATTGGAGTGTTACATAGATTCCTATTTTCCCTTTAAAACCACTCCTAGTTTTGGTTGAATTTAAAAAGTATTTTAATTAATAAGGATGTTGTTTTACAATGTAAAAGGGCTTAGGCTAGATGGTTCTATCATACTTATATTCCTTTAAATGCTTTAAATTCACCTTATTTCAAAAAGCAATAGGTGTTACAACAATAATAGGCTTTAGATTTAAGTCATCCTCTTATTATAAGATTCATGTGACTAAAAATTTT
>JAOTJB010338071.1:0-12707 GCA_027123815.1 Erythroxylum minutifolium
GTGTTGATATTATAATCATACCACTTTAATATAGGGTATTATATCTTCTTGATAACATTTCATCCCTCTTTACATGCATATACTCTTTATATGAATTATATTAAACATTCATTTATAGATTAATTTTGAGAACCATAACGTTAAAGTTTCAAATTTCTATTAATGTGCATACTGCACATTAATAATATTTCTTGCACACTCATTATGTTCTCTTGTTTAAGATTTAGAAATAAATATGGATTACATAAAGTTGGAAAGTTTATAAAAGAGTTTAAAATATTTGCACTTTGTTAACTCTATTGTCATATTGAATGGAACTTATGAAAAGTTTTTTATGATAATGAGAGATTCTCGGCCTTCTTTCTAATATGGGGAGCTTCTTCTCCAACCTTGCTATTTGTTCGTTAGCTTTGCTCTTGGTTGCCTTCGGACTTCCCCATTGCTTTCTTCTAGTCAGCTCTCCTTTAATTTGCTTTGTCTTACTGTTTCTTCTTTATCTTTTCTGGGCTATAACCCCAGCCATCTAAAGGTGTTTTTTTTAATCTTTTTCTAACCTTGGCTTTTCCTGTGCATTCCCCCTGTTACAATTTTTAAAACATTTTTTAAACATGTCACCTTCCTACCTTTTTCACCTTGCCTTTTTCTTGCTAAAGTCAGAATGATGTCTAAATCTGGTTGATTTAATTTGGAACTATTATGTTTACCAACCCTCACTTTAAACACTCCCTATAATGTTGCCCCACTGTTGCCAATTTTGAGTACTCAGGTGAATGAGGATGTAAGAAGGAAGTGGCTAATGCTCCCACTATCAGCCCTATAAACTTATGTTTGAATTGGAAATAAGTGTAAGAGAGAATTCCAACTTGTCCTTTAGCTACTGTCTGCTTATTACCTTTGATGATTGCCTGATAGTCTCTCATGGTTTTAACATACTAAAAAAAAGGGGCTAAAAGTTCTCAAGTGCACATGTTTATAAGACTGAATTTATAAATCATTATAAAAGAGTATTGAATCACATATGATGATATTGTAATCATACCACTTTAATATAGAGTATTAATTTTGAGAAACATAACGTAAAAGTTTCATATTTCTATTAATATGCATATAGCATATTAATAATATGTCTTGCATACTTATTATGTTCTCTTGTTTAAGAACTAGAGATATATGTCAATTATATAATGTTAGAAAGTTCATAAAAGAGTTAATAGTATTTGCACTTTGTTAACTCTTTTGACTTATTGAATGGAAGTTATGAAAAATTTCTTATGGATAGTAAGAGATTCTCCTCCTTCTCTCTAAGATAAAGAGCTTCTTCTTTAACCTTACTAGCTGTTCGGTAGCTTTGCTCTTATTGTTGCCTTTAAACTCCTCACTACTTTCTTCTAGTTAGCCTTCCTTCAATTTTCTTTGTCCTACTCTTTCTTCTTTGTCTCTTCTGAGCCCTAATCGCAGCCATCTTAGAGGCATGTTTATCCTTTTAACCTTGACTTTTCCTACGTGTACCTCTTATTATAGTTTTTGAAACATTTTTTAATCCTGTCACCTTCCTACCTTTATCACCTTGCCTTTTTCTTGCTAAAGTCAAAGTGGTGTCTGGATATGGTAAATTTACTTTAGAACTACTATCTTATCCACCCTCACTTCAAACAATCCCCATAAAGTTCCTCCAATAAGGACCTAAGAAGGAAGTGGCTAATGCTTCCAATCTCAGCCTTATAAACCCATGTCTGAATTAGAAATAAATGACAAGAGAGAATTCCAAATCGTCCTTTGGCTACTGCTGCCCATTACCTTTGATGATGTCCTGGTAGTCTCCAATGGCTTGAGGATGTTGAAAGAAGGGGCCAAAAGTTGTTTTCCAACTCTAGTTAGTTTTTTCCTTAGTAGAAGACCACCAGTTTCAACAATTAATAATCAGGCTCATAAGAATTGGAAAGGCAAAGGTTTAAATGAAGTATTGATACCAAGAGCTAAGGAAATCCTCATATTGGTTTATGGCACATCCAAAATTTGCTCATCTTCCTTTAAAGTTAGAGACCAAGTGTAAGCTTGGAATTTATCAAACATAAGAATATTATTATTATTCATAATATGCCCTTAGAGTATTAGTCTATAAAAGGGATTAGTGCATTAGCTAGTTTCTTTGGAATCCTAATCTATATGGATGAAACCATAAGAATGAAGAAAAGAATTGGGTATGCTAGGTTGTATATCAATATGGAATTAAGTAATAAATTATTGGATAGCATAATATTAACAAGGCTTAGAGAAGATGGAACATTATTTAAGGATTCTATTAAAGTTTCATACCAATGAAAACTTACATTTACAAGGTAAATAGATGAGAACCATATATAGAAAGTTTTCTAGAGGAGATAATGTTGAGTTAATAAGCATTTAGGTTAAAAAAACTACAAATGATAACAAGGAAGTATTTAGTGGGAAAATGATTGAGGAACAATGGAATCTGAGCTCTATGAACTAGGACACTCGATTGAAAGGGAATTTAGAGCCTAAACTAATTAGTGCAATCAATGAAAACCAAGAATCCAACCTTTTATACATAAAGAGGGAGAATTAACTGGACAAAGCAATCCCTTGGAAAAGGTAATACTTGAGACTAAAAGTGTATTAGATGGGAACAATTAAACTTCTAGTCAGGATAGATACTCGTAATTTGTATAACGGCAACGTAGATATGTCCGATATTTAGTTTAGGAAAAATAGTAAGAGGAAATTGTGGAGGAGAAGAAGATCCAAGGGATCCATCTAAAACTCCTCTAAATGTCTATAGTGACTTTTAATATGAGGAACATTAATTGCCCCAAGTAATAGCAGCCCTTAAAAGACTTTATTTTGGAAAATAAACTTATGTTGATGGGGTTTTTAGAATATAAGCTCAAGTAGGAGTATATGACGAAGTTGAAATTCTTAAGCAAACATTGGAATTTTTTATCTAATCACCAATACCATTACTATAGAAGAATAGTGATTTTCTTTGACCTAAAACAAGTTAAAGTCAATATTCTATAAGCAAGTGATCAGTTGATGCATCTAAAGGTATGATTCTATCAAGAATGTCTAAGAGTAATCGTATCCTTTGTGTATAGATCTATCTTTTCATTTCAAAGATAAGGGTTATTGAGTAAACTAATTGGTATTCGATTTATTAATAAAAACTCTTGGATAATTTTAGGAGATTTTAATAGTACTCTTTTTACCTTGTAAGCTTTAGGCAACATATGTTAACTTCGAAGAGGACTGCAAAAAATATGTAGAGAAATTAAGTTTAACAAATAGAAGCAAACATGGAGTATAAGTAAAAAAACTTGATAGGGCCTTGGTGAATGAGGACTGGTTGACTAGATTCAATGAGAGTAAAGCTACCTTTATTAATCCCATATTCTATGACTACTACCCTATTATAATAATAAGAGATATGTTTACCAAATATAGAAGAAAATAATCTTTTAGATTTAATACTTTCCTAGAAAATGATGAAGGTTTTTCAAAGGCTATATAAAAATGACTATCCAATTCCACAAATGGGAATAAAGCTTATGCTAGGAAGTTGGGTTTAATTAAATAGTAACTTAAAAAACTTAATGTTAAAAGGAATGTAGGATCCTATATGGAGGTCTTAGCTACAAAAGGTTCATTAGAGATGATTCAAGAGGAAGTTTGCAAACATCCAGATAACCCCTACAAACTAAAAGAGGATAAGATTTCCCTCAATTCATATACCAAGGCAGTGGGGAACTTCAACTCCCTACTTAAACAAAAATCAAGATCCTCATGGCTTAAAGAAGAGGATAAAAATTCCAATTCATTTATAGAGCCATTATGAAAAAAAATACAAATAGAATTAGTTCCTTAGCAATGATGAATGAGGGAGTTGCTAGTTCACAAGAGAAACTTGAAGGTAAAGCTTATGCCTTCTTCAGGAATTCTTTCGGAGTAGTGGCATCAATAAGTTCCTCAACTCATACCCTAATGTCTTTCGTATCTAATTAGTTCTCTAATGAAGAAATGTAGATGATGAGTAGCCCTTTTAATGCTTAGGATATGAAGAGACTGGTTTTTGACATGAATATGGGTAAATGGCTTTAATATATTCTTTTTCCAAAAGGTTTAGCCTTTGATAAAGCAATTGTTAGCTAAGGCAGTAATAGAATTCTTTTAGAAGGGAAAGAAGCTCAAAGATATCAATAAGACATTTATTTGTCTCATTACCAAGACCCTCAATCCAGGTACCTTGAATAAATACATATTTTAAATTGTAATTTCCTTTATAAAATCATTTTAGAACTAGTAGCCTCAAGGTTAAAGAAAGTTCTAAAGCCTTGAATTAGTGAAACCAAAGTGCTTTTTTAAAGAACATATTTATAGGGGATAATTGGCTTTTGGTTCACAAATTACTCAAAGGGTATAGTAGAGTTATCTCTGTAAAGAATTGTATCATAAAAGTGGATTTTCACAAGGTGTATAATTCAATAAGTTGGAAGTTTATTCTCAAGCAACTAGAAGCATTTGGGTTTCCTAATAACTTTAGGAATTGGATCAAATTATATATATAACAACCTTATCATTCAATGTGCTTATTAATGAAGAACCAATTAAGATGTTTAAGAAAGGAAGAGGGCTAAGGCAAGGAGACACCATATCCCTATACTTATTCATCTTATGTATGGAAGCATTGATAAGAGTGTTGAAGCATAACATCTCATAAGATGAGAGCTTCAAATATCACAGTAGATGTATAAAGCTTATATTATTTTATCTATCCTTTACAAATGACCTCTTACTTATCTAAAACTTATGACAAACCTATCAACACTCTAATGACAACCCCCTATACCTTTAAAAAGTTTTTTGGATTGGGTTTAAATAAAAAAAAGCTACATATTACTCTTTGACAATGCTCTCTAGTATATAAGATTATTCTCAACTATTAATGGACATATCAAGCACACTCGTTTCAATTACCTTAGGTTACCGATATCTATAAGGAAACTACATTTTATGGGCTACCCTCCCCTCTTAGAAAAGGTTCAAGGAATATTGGATAATCAATGTAATAAGTCTCTTTCATATGTTGGAAGAGTCTAATTGAAAAAATCTGTTTTTAACTCTCTTTATGTATTAGTTATCATGTATTCCTTTTAAAGGAATTTTCTGAGGCTCTTGAAAGAATGATAAGTGGCTTAATTTTAATGCAAAAGTTACAAAGGATAAAGTTTGTAAACTATAGGCAAATGGAAGCTAGGAATTGAACTTATTAATACTAATGATACAAAAGATCCTTATCCTATAAATCCTCAAAGGAAAATGCACCTATTAAATTATACTACAGTGAAAGTGAGGGACTACAAGTACTAGTAGTTACCTATTTTCTATTATCTAAGTGAAAAAATAAGATGATGTTTTAATTTAACTGATAAAACAAAACTAAGGTTTAAAACAAGTAATATCCAAGAGCGCAAATCTCTCAATGATTAACCAAATCAAATAATAGTAAGTAGGTAATGAATACCCTTAAGATTTCTTAAGTTATTAACCCTTTATCATGCAATTTAATTAAAGATCATCGCCCTTATCATGCAATTTAATTAAAGATCATCGCCCTGTGGAAATTCTTGTCTTATATTAGGATCTTTCTTAAGATTATGAATACATAATCCTAAGATGATTAGCTAAAATCTCTTTCTAGTTAAAACCCATAAGATTGCATGAATCGATTTGTGAATTTCACTATTAGTTTTAACCATAATCAGAAAGATTTATGTCAACATATCTCTAAGTTTGCACAAAACTCCTTTATATTATGCTAGATCTATTCATCCAAGGATTTCTCAATCCAAAGTGCTTGAAATCATACATAAAATAATATTTGAAAATATTAATTCAAGAAATAATTAAAAAAACAATTGAATCCAATGAATTGCCAATCAAATTTCATTAAATAAAGAATCAAATCATAGAGTCCATCCTACCTAGATACTAAACAAATTTAGTTCATAAAAACAGAAAACATATCCAATGATTTAGAAGAAGAATTAAAAAAGATAATTCATTATATATATCCCTTTTTATAATAAAACCCACTAAAGCTTTGATGGTAATATGCTCTCTATTTGGATCTCTAAGTCACTCTTTACTCCTCTATCACTTTAAGGTTCAAAACTGTGTTTAAAACTCAAACTTATTGCCTATCTTAATTGCCTTTTATACTTTAAAATTAGGGTTTTTGTACTAGACACAGTCACCCACATGGTTGTTTACAGTGACTGTGTCCCTCAATATCTCTTTAAAACTACGTAGAAACATAGTTCTAGTAACTTACACAATTTATCAAAACGATCGTTTCCATTATCACATGGGCATGTCTAAACTTGATGTAGGCATAACATCTTTTAATTCAAACACGGTTATAGGGACTTAAGCGGTCCATCATGTGGTTGTGTCTAAGACCCATACAAGTGTGTCCTTTTAAAATAACTTCAATTCTTGAATTTTCTACCTCAAATTTGCCCAAATTCTTTTCTTTTTGATCCATGAATGCAATGAAGACCTAAAAATAGAATTAAGTACCAAAAATAATTAAAAACAATATACACTAAATATAGAATTAAAATATAGTTTATTGAACATTTATCAAACTTCCTTACACTTAAGCATCTGTTTAATAATACAAATCATAGAACTTGAAAACTTCCATTAATCTTAATATATCCATCTACACCTTAAATTATCATATCTTAATAATTAAATCAGCATACAATTAGACTCTAGCAACAATAGAACAAACTTCCACAAACCAAAATCATTAGCAATCAAATTGATAATATTTCTAAAATTAAAATCACAAGATTCCACAACTTCATAAAGGATTCACTCAATTTTCTCAAAGTGTTTAGCGTGCAAAATATAATAAAAATTTCAAATCCATACATAGAAGGATCTTAACCATAAGTTTGTAGTAAAATCGTATGTCTACCATTAATAAGTAAATTGGAAACAAAAATCAAAAGATCTTTTAAATAGTATGGAATAGGGCTTACGTAAAGGTATAAAAAGGATAATTAAAATGGTAAAAAGTTGAAGGAAATTCACATAAACAAGATTACATAAAACTTGGTTCTTTATAGCACAACAATAATTCTTCTTACTCTATAAGTTTTCTTTTCTTTTTCTCTTCTTTTCCAAACTTGAAATTTAAGCCACTTGACGATAATGTAAAGTTGTAACAACAATGCACTTGAGAAGAAGTTGAGAAGAAACAAATTAATGATTAGTATGCACCATCAATCGTAAGCATAATAGACCTTTTCTTACAAATATTTAATATAATTCAAGTTTAAGAAATCAAGTAAATGTAAATCCTTCAAGATTAAAAATACAAGACAAATTTTCAAGAAAAATAGGTTAGTTGGCTATCAATGTGGTTATTATCAATTAAAGAAAAGGATAATAATCAAAGGAAAATAAGCTAAAACAACTAGATAAATTTAGGTGCCTTTATCATTTTAATGCTTCTTGTTTGACAATGTAATCTCAACATAAATAATAAAAACAAGCTCTAGAATATCTAACTATGCATAATAAAATACACAAAAACAATAATAGAACATATTATAATGATTACTTGCTCTTAGGCTCAAAAGCTCACATTTAGGCTTACTATGAGTAATGCAATTTTCATTCATATCAACTATCTCAATGACTACTAAAAATATAGTTTATAAAACAAGTTTATCAATTATCTCAATGACTACTAAAACATAAAGCTTATAAAAACACGTCTATTCTAGCCTTCATCCTTTTGCAAACTAACTTAACTTAATACTCAGTAATAAACTAAAATATTTCAGATAGATTTTAACTAAATTAGGATGCTATTTAATAAGAATGAATAATAAAAATTATAATAAGCTTAACATTAACCCAAAATTGAAAATTTTCTTCAAAAGTTATTTAAAATTCAATAAACCCCTTCCCCACACTTAAAGATATATATTGTGTCCAATGTAAGCAATAAAAGTATTGAAAAATTTAAGTTCAAAGAAAAACAATGTGGGAAAGGAATATTGATGTGTACTTCCTTGAACAATAATTTATACAATTATGAACTTGTAGCAATTTTCACCCTAAATTAAGTTCATTTATCTTTGAAAAAGAAACATAAAAGGTGATAAAAAGGTAAAAAGAAAATAATAATATAATAAAATAAAAAGCAACAAAAAGCAAAATAATAGTTTAACAAAGCTAAGCCCTTGCTAAAAATTAAGACAAAACAAAATAATCTGCCTTTGTAGTGGCACGAGCATCTAGTTGTTTTGAAGTCAAAAATGGTGTGGTAGTTTTAGTTAGTGGAACATGTATCATGACTTTGAGGTGTCCTACCATCCTGAATAAGAACTCCTTCATCCATCTGTCATATGCCTCCAATTGTGTAACATACTCCATTAGCTTTTGTTGTCCATTCTGAATATTACACTGTACTCATAAGATATACCCATATATTTCTTGAATTGTGTGATCTTTAGCTGGTCTCAATATGGAGATGGCATCAAACTCCTAAGCATGCCCATACTATCTAAAAATTCATTATGATGCTTGACCTCTCCTATTGGCTACTAATGGACTCCAGTCTCTAATGTTACTCTTGTATATTACGGTGATCCCCATCCACTCCAAAATTTAACTGCACATTTTGAGCTCCATCTAAATTTTAGATATCACTTGCTAGTCCCCTTTTTTGAGTCACCATATGCATATTCTTCATTACGCCTAGACTTAAAGAGATCATAGTGCCAAGTAATCTTATTAGTGGTAATTTGTTAAAGATTCTCATCCTCCTAGCCAACAAGTCTCATACATCTCAGTACAGATCGTCCCCACATTTTTATCCTTATATTGATGGAAAAATATTGGACTATTTCATGTCCGAGATGAATGCGTGTCTCCTCTCTTATACTCCATAAATAAAAACATTTACGGTTCCCATAACTTAAAATTTATCACCCTTCCCACTAAATGTATGATAAACTATAGTAAGAATGTACCTAAGTG
Organism: Erythroxylum minutifolium; assembly: GCA_027123815.1. Lineage (NCBI taxonomy): Eukaryota > Viridiplantae > Streptophyta > Magnoliopsida > Malpighiales > Erythroxylaceae > Erythroxylum > Erythroxylum minutifolium. The sequence goes on from JAOTJB010338071.1 coordinate 9,079, forward strand.
TGGGGTATCTCAATGTGAATACCTTGGACTTACTGGGATTGTAGTCCTCTTTATTGCTTACACTGCTCTAAAACGTCTTATCTCCTTCTCGTATGAAACATCTACTCAAAGATTCAATTAATATTAAGTTTCCACAAAATCTTGATCATAAAGGCTTATCATCAGAGAAAAATTATTATAGCTCATCTGCATCCTCTAACCTAACATTTTGAATTGAATGGTGTTGGATCAGTTCCAAATGAAGTGATCCTGTTCTAAAAAGAAAGTGGAGTAAAACTCTAATGTGAGCTTCCGATACTGGGCTCTATTATCTCAAAGAATTGGGACCACTCTCCAACCCTTATGAATTCTCAAACCTGTTGCACCAAACCAACTCACTCTAATGCCTCCTGTTCTATGCATCTGTTGTCCTAAATTTCTTGTCCTTCACTCTAGGTTATGTTCTTAACTTGTAATTCCTTTCCACTCTTAAGGGTGATTACCATCACCTATTTTTTAGGATTTTTCTCTATGTTACTAGGCAAACTCCCTTCTTACCTTTCAGAAACTAATTTCATAGGCTGGTCAATATGATTTTCTAAGTTATAGATAGAAGCCTTTTGATTCATTAGTGAAGTTTTAATAGCTCAAAATCTTGCTTTAAAGTTTGGCTAAATTTAGTTATGAGGCCTTCCAAGCTTGACCTTTATTTCTCTTGAGGTGGGTGTTGCTGAAATCCTAGTGGAGTGTTATTCTTTACTATCCTTAATTTCCCAAGAGAAATTTGGATGATTCGTCTATTCTAGATTACACATATTAATGTAAGGCTTATTTTGGCGTGTAAGAGCATTCTCCACGTAATCCACATGCTCAAACTTTGCTATAACGCCTGACATTGTTAACCTATATGTCGTATTCTCACACCTTATATTGCATCATTTGAAACAATTAAGAATTTATTGTTAATCCATTTATCTTTTTTCTCAAAGCTTTAATCTGGCTTGCCAATATTGTAAAATATTGTAACTACATCTACATCATAAACTTTAGCTAGTTTATTATGCTTTTCTCGAGAAAAGCACCACCGATAGTTGTTCATTTTTATGTCTTTAATAAGATCCAAAGCCACTTCTAGTGTCTTATTGTTTGAAGTACCCCCAATTGTTGCATCAATTTTCAGCTTAATTTTTTTATTGAGCCTATTATAAAAATTATAAATTTGCATTCATGGTGGCAATCCATAATATGGGCACTTCTTTAGCATTTCCTTAAATCTCTCCCTCATATCATATAGGGTATTTAAATCAATTTCAATATAGAAAGAGATTTCATTCCTCAATTTGGCAGTCTTAGATAGTGGATAATACTTTAAAAGTAATTTCTTTGACATTTAGTTCCATGTGTTGATGGATCCTCTAGGTAGAGAATTCAACCATTTATTAGCCCTATTCCTCTGTAAGAATGGAAATAAATTTAATCGAATTAAATCAGTAGTGGTATCATTAATCTTAAAGATGCCACAAAGTTACAAAAAATTAGCTATGTGTGCATTGGGATCCTCTTCCTGCAGGCCATCAAATTGGACATACAATTGTACCATCTAAATGATATTTGGTTTAATCTCAAAATTATTGGTATTAATAGTTAGTCTTGTTATACTGGACTTTTTCCTAATCAAGTTCGGCTTAGCATAATCAAACATTTCTGTTGGTTGGTATGCTATGATTTTTGATCCTCTGGTCTCAATCTTACATTCCATGTCCTTTATTTATTGATCTACCACTACCTCTCTACGTTGGGTCCCTAAAAGATTTCTAAGAATCATCCTCTCAATTACTGGATCTTTTCTAACCAAGTTAGATTGATTTCCTTAGGTCATAAACTAACCCAAGAATCTACAGAAGTGACAAAACATAAGAGTCAACAAAGTAATTCAATAAATTATAAATAAATATTAAAAAGAACTAAAACAAGGAATAATTGTTAGATTAACAAAAAGTGGGTGTTATTAATATTACAGTCCAATAAAATGGTGCAAAAAACTTGATATGCTAGATCCCTACCTTACTGATCCTTAAAGGTAAGTGAACCTATCGAACTATAGTATAGTGACAGTGAATATCGAGTGTTGCAATGTTAACTTATTTATTAAGCTTTTATTAAGCTTGAGAAGCTTCTTTAAAACATCATTATGACCTTTTGATCACTTTGTCATAAATTCATTCAATTACTTACTTAGGTCACAATGTTAAATGAATTCCAGCACTATTCGTAATTCTAAAACATTTAGAACAAAATTAGTGAAATATAATATATTAATGCATACTATATTTACACATTTTTTCATATTAACTTACAGTCAATGTGAATTGATAAACTACTCATAAAGTTAAACTCTAATATAAATCATTTTAAGTTCATACACATGTTTATATTAGTTAATTCAAGTTCATTTTTAAGATTATTTAGTCAGTTTTAAACTAAACTACTCATTAGTGACCATATTTATTGCCTTAATATAATTGAATCATAATGCAATCAAACTTCTAGTAAATCATTTTAATCACCTCAATTTTCATTTTCTGTCTTCCTATAATCATTACTTACTAAGTCGATGACAAATGAAACTAATTTACTTAATTAATTAAGGCCTAAAATAAGCTCAAAATGACCCTCCTCATATTTAAATCATACATTGTTCTAATGAAATAGTATGCTAAAGTTGGAGATAAAAGAGAGAAAATAAAGTATACCAAATCTTCTTTAAGCCTTTCTTGATGTTGTTTGCTAAAATTTGTAAGATACCTTTAAAAGTAGTAAGATACATTGAATAGAAAACTAATAAGAACAAAAATAATAAAACATAAAAGATACTCGAAACAAAATTAAACAAAAGATACCAAATGAAAAGAGAATAACATGACCTAATAACTAAAACATATCTTGAAGTATAAGGGAAAGAAATAAACATAAACTATAGTAAATAAAATAAAAATGAATAGTATATCTTCTATTACTTGTGTCATTATGATCTCTCCCCACATCTTGCACCATAATCATTAAAAGGATGAAGAAAACATAGGTCCAATATGACCAAAATAAACATTTATAGCCACATCCATCCAGTGTAATTGCCAATGTTACAAGATTTGGAGTTTTCTTTGTTATTTCAACATACGTATAATTTTTATATGTTATCTATCTAGTCGACTAGTGGTACTTTCTAATCTTTCCCATCTTAATTGTTTAGGAGTTAGTTGAACTTCCTTAAGCTTCACTAGCTCTACCTTTTTTCACTTAAAAGATGGTGGTAATCATTCCTCTCTCCTATCTACTACCTTAGCCTCCTCTTTCAATGTATTACCCCTTAAATATTCATCCTTATAAATGATTAAAACATACTCTCCCTAACCTTCTTCACTAATCTCATGTATCTTATTACTTTACAGTTGAGAGAGGAAATTGAACATATAACAATCATCTCAAGCAAATTGGAGTATATATATATAAATTCTTAACTAAGTGGGTGATATAGGTGCCTCTAAATATTGTCCTTTCCCTTCTCGTTACCAATTAATTTAAATAATTTGTAGTATTGTATCTAATATTGTACTTATAATGCACTATAAGTAGCACAACTCTTATATATA
>JAOTJB010338079.1:0-11363 GCA_027123815.1 Erythroxylum minutifolium
ATATATTATTTATTAAATTAACAAAATATATAATAATAAGGAATTTATTAATATTAATAATAAATATAATTAATAAAAATACAACATTTTATAATAATAAGGAATTTAATAATCATACAAAGTAAGTACAAATAATAATAGCAATCATAATAATAATAACGATAAGGATAATTTGGTCTTTTTGTTAGTTATTTCTTTACCATTCCAAGTTTAAATTTTCAAATCAAACATTGGCATAGAATTTTTTATCTATTCTATTTCTTAAACCAAATAAGGTAATACCCATTCTATTCTATTTTTACTCTATTCTATTCCTAAAGAATAACTATTCTATTCTTTATCTATTTCATTCTTTGAATCAAACAGCCTGTAAGAGTTAATTCAAGTGGCATGAAATCATCCATGATTTGCTCGAATTAAGAGTTGATTCAAGTGCCTAAAATAACCGAGAATGTAAGGGTTACAAGCATAAAAGATTAGATGAAAAACAAAGTATGTATGACTGCTTTTAAGTAGGTCACGATCGTGACCAAAGGTGAGACTATTTTTTTAAGTAGGCCACGATAATGGCTCATAGGCCATTATAGTGATGGAAGGCACGACTTAGGTACATAAGTGAGTTCTTCACTTATGTACAAAAGGAGTCTAACTAGTTCTTACACACTTAAGTGAGAGAGAAAGGGCTCCAGAAGAGTTCTTGAGATAGACAGAAGAGGTCTTGAGTTATCTTCATGTAATTTATGCAATAGTTGCATACATCTAGTTGCATGCAAGATAATCTTGTTCTTTCTCTTCATTTTGAGCATCTACTTGAAATCATCTAATTTGGTGCTCAAATCACCCTTACATATTGTCTGTTCTTCATCTTTGCTTGTTCTTGGGTGATCAAGGAAGGGTTTGGTGTTTTCAATAATCCAAACAAGGAGAAAAAACAAGAAACGAGGAGAAATAAAAGGTTAAAAGTTTTATATTTCATGTTCTTTTATATGTCTATACATGCGTGTGTGATTCTAGCTTTTTTGGGTTGTCATGGTGCTGAAATTTAGATTTCAGCACTTTTAATGCATTCTCATGCATGGGATGTATATGTACATGGGAAATCCAATAGTGGTATCAGAGCAAGTTTATGCATGTATTAGATGATGCATTGAACATGTGCAAAGTGTTTGTTAGGTCATGACTAACATACATGTTAATTTGGAATAATTTGTGTAAATTGTAGAAAATTTTTTTTCTATTTTTCTTTCACAAAAAATGTTTATAAGATGTTATGTTATGTTTCTGTTAAAGAAAATTGCAATTGGATGTCATTTGATATTTTATTTCAAATTAATATCCAATTTGTTCATATGTTGGTTTTTGGAATTTCTGGAAAACTGAATGCATGTACTGATTTTCCAAATTTCGTAATAATTCTAAAAAATTGTTTTTCAGATTTTCTTTTAGAGAAAAGTTTATAAGGTCTTATGTTATGTTTTTATCAAAGGAAAAGGCAATTGAATGTCATTGGCTATTTTATTACGAATTTAGTATCAGCCTGATGCATGTATGAAATTCTAGGAAATTTTGGAAATCTGATGAACATGCATGCTTATAAATTCCATATTAATTTTTATAAAAATTATTTTTACAAATTTTATACATGTAGATGTAAGATGAGATCTTGTCACGTGTATAAGATGCATGAAACTTATTGTTAAAGTGATTATCCTATACATGCATGATGTAAAGTATGACTAGTGTTAAAAGCAATATGACAAATGTCATTGACTTGTGATGTGCTAGTTAATTCCTATTTATTAATAAATAATTCCTAAGAATTAGTTTCTGGAATTTTTTATTAGGCACATTTAGAATGTGTATAAGACTCTGGAATTTTTCTAGAATTAATTGAATTTGATTCAATTAATATAATAAGTCAAAGTTAACATTGGCATACGGGGTCATACTCATGTTGACTTTGACCTATTATAGTAGGTATTTAGTTTATTATTAATTTGCTGAAAATTTTTCATTTTATTATTTATTATATAATAATTAGAGGATTAGGTCTTGTACCTCAGCTCCTTGTAGGATCAAACCTATTACCACTTTATTAGTACAAATCGATAGCAAAACTTAACTAGGTTAAGTATTAAAATCGTATGATATAAAAATAAGCTCGCCAAGTTTTTGAAGTTGTTACTTGAGATTAGGATGATTAAATTGCAAATCAAATAATTTCCATTTTTATAAATATTTTAATGTGTATTCTTTAATTTCTTTATATGTATTAGGTTATTAAATTTTAATTCTACTTATGCATTTATATGTTTGATGTTAAGTTAATTACATTTTTGGCAACATGTTAACATGGAAGGAGAGAATATAGATATGTGCTATCGTGCAAGGCTAATATAGAATATTTATTTCCATTGGTAGTTGTCATGGAACACTCTTTAAGGTTTAGGAGAGATACAAGTATCTAATAAGGTGTTGTTCATATTATGGGTTACCTTGTTGGTTGAAATTTCAAAATTTCTAAAATAGTTTCAACTATGCAACAAAAAAGATATTTGATATAGCAACTAGGAGAGACTTGTATTATAAAAAACCTAAAAGTCATCCAAAAGATGATTGGAATATATGATAAATGATTTACAATAGCAATAAAGTAGGGAAAGGAAAATCAACCTAGCACGTCAATTAACTGGAGACTTCCATGAAAAAAATGGATAAACTAGGTGAAAAAGGTAACTATGAGAAATATGATGGTACGAGTTGCATAAGGGTGAACATAGAAGTAATTGTTGTCAAGTTGAGAATTACTTTATTAGGACAACTGAATAAGTATATTACTAGAAAAATTACCAATAACCTAAAAAATGATGATCTAGGGTGGAGCAATTATTAAAGCTTTAAATTGAGTTATCAATTAAGTAGTCCCTCTAAATCCGACCAAAACTCCCTTCTCAAGAAAAAGCTAAGCCATCATGGGAGTTAGCTAATAAAGGCTAACTAATATGATTATAGGGAGATTAGGAAAGAGTAGCTCCTAAATTCGTCATAACTTTCTTATCCTGACTTTTATTTAGATTCTTAAAGATGCTATGTAAAGCTTAGAAAGAGACTTAGATTTTTATTTTTGAGCTTTTTGAAAAACTAAAAAATACAAAGCTTAAGACATGGTTATGTCCCATGTCATGCATCTCTTATGTCTATTTAAATAACATAAAAATTAAGATTTATAATACTTTTCTTTCATCAAAGTCTGTAATTTTTATTAGGCTTAGTGGTCGGCTTCATAAGGAGAGTCTAAGAACACATTTGAAGAACCTTTTTAATAGAGAGAGATGTCATTCAGAGAAGTGATCACCAATAAAGGATATTGAATTCATTAAGAGATATCTTAGAACAAGGTTTTTTCCCTTCTTTTTAACGGTTGTTTTCATAGCTTCAAGGATGATTTGTGGCTATATATATATAGTGACATTTTAATGAAGTTTTGTATGTCTTGATTCAATTTTTAATGGAGATTTCTATGTTTGAGATTCAGAAATGTTGCTTTTAATGCTGTCCATATACAAGTGAGAGCTTAAGTCTTATTTTATTTACAAGTAGACATAGTCAAGATAACCTATGTGTAGATTATCTTTACAACAAATATTGAGGATTAAACAAGAATCTAGAGATAGACCTATATAAACTTTCTAGTATTAGTTTTTAATTTTTCAAGGTTTTAAAGAACATAATATATTATAAGAGAAGTTAATTTGATAGAGATATTAGTTAACCCATTTAAGGATAGGTGGTTGTACATTAAGAGTTAGAAGATCATTACTTTAAGAGACCTCATCGGTCTAATCATTGAATTTCTATAATTAAGTAATCATATAATATGAATTTGGTATTAATATTCTCTTTGATTATTATATAATATACTTGTAGTGACTAGAGTAGTAAACACTACTTTAGCTTCATTTTTAGTTAATGGTCCACATTTATTATTAGTTAGATAACAATGGGGGATTAGATCAAGTACTTATCAGCTTCTTATGAGAATAAACTCTATTACCATTGCACTAGTATAAAGTGATAACTATAATTGTTTAGGTTAAGTATTAGAATAATAGGATATAAAAATAAAAAAATCAATATTATATAGTACCATTTTTTTTGTAGGTTTTGACAACTATTAAATCCTATAGATTTAAATTCACCTTAGAGACCTTAAATCCTATGTTTATCCAACCTTCAAGGTTTGGGATGTAACAAAGGTGATATTTAAATCTATATTGTACTAGAAATAGGATATAAAGATGTTATACTTGAACGTTGGGTCCTACTAAGTCCTTAACACATGAATCCAAAAAGTTTAATATGTTTATTTTGTTGGATACCTCATGAAGTTTAGGAATAAAGTTACCTTTCTTTAAATTTCTTATTTCAGAGACTCCAATGTCTTTTCCTTAATATGTAATTATTGATTTTATTTTTTTTATTGCAAGATGAGTAGATTGAGAATGAGAGTTTTGTGTGAATTATAGGAACACCTATGTCTTGATAGGAGAGAATTCTAATTACTCTCTATCTAAATAATCAAAATTTCTAGGGAAGATTAGCTTTCAATATCTCTTTCAATAATGCAAGTTTGTTAACAAAGTGAGAAAAAAAAGTTCTCTCCAACATTTGATAACAAAATAATCTAAATAAAGTGATAAACAGACTTTACCTAAAATTTTCGTTAGACAAAACCTCTAAATAAGATTAATAAACAAATAAGATTTAGGACTTTTAGATAGATTCTATAGCAAGGCTCTTATGAATAATGATCTCTTATCTTAGTATAGACGAGCTTTTAAACTTTTATTTTATATGTCATTATTAATATAATTTATTTAATTAAAAAAAAGAAATCTTTCTTACCATTTAGTCTTACTCTCCTACGTATTTTGAGAAAGGAATTTAACAGGAGAAGTAATCCTCGCACTCGGAGAAGATTTGATCCATCTATCACACAAAATATTTATATTTTTCCTATTCTAAACCCCCTATAAACTTCTTTTTTGTTTTACAATTCAGATAGAAATTTTTGAATTTTGAATAATTATTGAATTAACTATAGCAAAGCTATCTTAACATTACAATTAGTTCACCAAGAAATAAATTACAAAACTAAACACAAAAACAAATTGCAAAGGTTTATGAAATTTTATAGAAGTTGTTATAAATTTCATCTGGTCTTCATTCTTGAGGATAAAGCATATTGGTAAGATTTATCTATCATAGTGGCTTAGATCCAGTTGATGGTGTCTTCAACTAAGTTGTACTTGTTAACTTCCTCATTCCTATATATCCTATTGTTTCTTTCCTTCCATATTTAATAAATAGTGGTGGTGAAGTCCGTTTTGTATATTAGGGCATCTTGCAACCTCTAATTAGCAGTGCAAATGATCCAATTTAGAGTTGAGGTCCAATCATAACTGATGTAGGATTCAGATAGCAAATGTAAATTTCTACTCCAAACCGCCTTGGAGTATCAGTATTGGAAAAATAGATGTTTGATATCTTCTTTAGTCTCTTTATGAAGCATATATATTGGGTGATAGGTTCCAAACCATCTGTTTTTTATACCGATCCTATTTTTTATTAATAGCCATGTGAAAATAAAGGTTTTTTTTATTAAGACAACGTTTTAAAATGAGATTGAACCAAGGAACATTCTCACCTCCTTCCTGTAAAGCCATATAGTAAGATTTGTTCATAAAAATACCTGAATCATTTGGGACCTAAGTTATTACATCCTACCTATGGCTGCTAATGATTTGGGTAAATAACCCATTATTAAATTGAATCCTCTGAAGTTGCTTACCTATCGTGTTTGATTCATCAAAAAAGATACTTTAGAGTTAAGTAGACGTCTATTCATAAGACTAGATAATTCAGTCCTTTGTAGTAGAGGACTTTGATCTATCTAGTTATCGAACCATACCTAAATATTGTCACCATTGTCTAACATATGCTTAATCAAAGGAAAAACCTCCTGTCTCAATTGTAACATTTTTAATAAGAACTAAAAGTACTTTCGAGAGATAGACAGTTGCCAAAAGCTTTCAGTTCTAAGATACATTTCATTTATTCATTTTACCCAAATAGTTTGTTTATCTTCAAATAGCCTCCAAATCCTTTTACAAAAAAGTACTTTTGTATAAAAGAAATAGGGATGATCCCAAGTCCCCCTTTCTTTTTAGGAATTATAACCTTACTCCATTTGACTTTTGCTTTCTTGGAGTTCTTAGAATTTCCATTCCAAAAGAAATATTTCAAGATGCCATCAATCTCTTTGCTTCTCTCATAGGTAGAATTATATGGGATATGCAACGATTATAAATATTACTAAGAACACAAACTATTAGAGTAAGCTCTGCGACAAGAGATAAGAATCTATTCTACTAAGAATTAATTTGAGCTTTGATCATTTTTATGAGTGAAATACAATCAGAATATTTTGGCTTTGCATATGAAATAAGAACTCCCAGATATTTGAGAGGATAGTTCATGAAGCTGAAGTTTGGTGATCCTAGATAGTTCCTCACATCTTTAGAGCAATACATACTACTTTTATTTACATTCACTTTCAAACCTGATCATTTGGAAAATTGCATAAGAAGTTCCTTTAGCATCTTTACTGATTGTGTTTCTGCTCCTAAAAGAACGACCAAATCATCGACAAATATTAGGTGGGTGAGCTTGAAAGCACTATATTTATTATGCTAGTGAAACCTATCATTAGAACTAATAACCTTATTGATGAGTGTTCGCTCAAGGTTACACACTCTAAGTTTCAATATTTTTAACCTTGGTAATTACCGCAAGTACACGGGTTTTTCATGTAATACCTAAGGTGTCAATCCCACAAGGAAGGGAACTAGTCCTACGTCTAATGGCAGCTAAGTCACAAACCTAACAATTACTGTAGAAAAGTAAATCAATTGATAATCGGATATAAGAATTGAAAGTGCTAAAGCAATAGAAAAGCAATCACACAACCAAATCCAAAATCAACCTAGAAATCACCAAGTGAGAGAAAGGGGATTTTAATTCGAAATTAAAGAAACTTAACCAATTTTGCAATTATTCACTCAACGGGCCTAGACAGTCTTAGGGAAAATTACTACCTCTTGAGTTATATTTCTTAACCTTAATTGATAAACCCTAATTCAATTTGTAGGAATTTCGATCTCTCGATTCGCAATTGACCCAAAAACTAAATTAGATCTAACGTTGTCTACTAACCTATTGGGAACCTATGCTCGATATCTTGTTACACGATTCTACCAGTTTGATTTAATCCCTTACTTATCAATTCACCCAACTCTCGCTAGCCCAAATTGATTATTTTCACTTAGCTCACCCTCTAAGTCTATCGCCAAGTTATTAAGAACATGACTTAAATCACAATCCAATCAATAAAAACACAATCGAATAAACTTTATTAATCATCAAGAATCAAATATAAAGGTGAGTTTGGACATCAACTCAACGTTCAACCAAACAACTCTCAACACCTATTTCAATTTTATGTATGAATAAAATTGAAATAACAAAAAACTGTAAGGAACAGAATTCGGGACAACGACAGCAGGAAATCTCCTATTTTGGGAAGCACTTCGCGTCAAGCTCTTCACCGTGTCTCTCTTCCTTTGTCTCCTTCCTCAATCTCTCGATGTCACCTTAGGTTTTGTCTTGGAATTGGTGGAATGGAAACTTTTTTGTTAAAATCTGGGCTCTCTCCTCCCCATACTTTGCTGGCTGTTACATCATATTCTATTTATATCTTCGAGCTTCTAGGTCAAAGTAGAGGTCAAAACGGTCCAAAATTTTTTCTGAAACTTGAGTTTTGCTGCCAGCCTAACACAGTGCACGATCGTGGCCCTGCCTGCCATGATTGTGGCCTATGTTTTTTCCTTTTAATCAAGATTGTGCCCTGAATTGATGCTCTCTGCCACGATCGTGCACATCATGATCGTGGCCTATGTGCATGATCGTGGCCTATCTGCTTCTAGTTCTTCCTCTTCTGTCACAATCGTAGCCTATACTTTTTAGCCCAAAAACTCTTTAACTCTTCCCGTTCTTCCCTATTTACCCTGTAACACTAGCATACATATAAAGGCGCCTAAAAAACGTACAATTTAAGCTCAAAGATTCAAACTAACCCATAAAAACACTTAAGCACAAAAACTAACCTAAGTAAACCCTAAATGCATACTAAACACTTGAAATGACATTAAAATACTTATCAAATCTAACCTTAAAGCACAATAGAAATCATAAATATTATGGTTAATGAAGTTTGATTTATTGTGTTTTCATTGAGTTATTTGTGATTCAGTATATGTGCTTAATAATTCGGTAATAAATTAAGAGGGTGAATTGAGTGAATATCATCAAATTGGACCAACGAGAGTTAGGTAGTTTGATAGATAAGAAATGAATCAAATCAGTAAAATCGTGTAATGAGAGCTCGAGCATAGGTTTTTTGTAGGTTATTACACAGACTCGGAAATAATTTAGGTTTTGGGTAGGAAATCGAGAGATTACAATTTCATAATTTAAATTAGGGATTATAAATTAGGTTTAAAGGAAAAAATTCAAAATAGCATCGTTTCCTATGGCACAGCTCGGGCAAACCATGATCAACCCGTGGCTTGTCCAATGCCCAGCTAGCCCGGGCTAAAACTGGGTCAAGCTGGTAGACTGGGTCATAATTGTCATGCCTACAAGAGAGGGTTATCCACCCTAGGATCGTCTAGACCCAGTAATTCGATAATTTCATAATCAATTAGATTTTTATTAAATTCAGATTAAAACCCACTTTCTCTTAATTGATAGTTTCAACGGTTGATTCTCAATTAGGTTGTGCAAATTTTCTATTTTGTTTATATTTTATGAGTTCAATTCTTGATATTGATTGTTTGATTAATCAATTTCTGCATTAATTGTCTATTTTAATTTGTTGCAAAATTTATTCAAGTCTTAGATTTTAGAATTAGATTAACCCTCCTCGTGGGAACAATACCTTTGGTACTACACGAACAACCTGTTCACTTGTGAAAACATCGAGGTCATAAATATTTAAACTTAGCATACATAACCTAGCGATCAAGTTTTTGGCGCCGTTGCCAGGGAGGCGATTGATTTAGTTCTTTAGTCTAAGGCTTTTCCTCTAATTTTTATTTTTAAATACAAAATAAAAAATAAAAATAATATATGTAAAGTAGAAACACATCAAGACTTCTTAGAGTGAGAATAAGATATCTGAAGAGTTGAATGTTAAGAAGAAATTAAAAGAACGATCATGGAGGATGTATATTATAGGGAGCAGGGGACATTTGCAGAGTTCAATGAGCCCCAATTTAGTTGGGAAAATCATTATCCTTACATGAACTCGTACACTTCAGGGTGGCAGAACCACCCAGATTTTTACTGGTCCGACAATGGAAGTACTCACATGGGACATCAAGATCTATTTGAATTTCAATATGATGAATCTATTTCGTGGGATTCCAAGCTAGACAAAATCATGGATAATCTTACGAATATGGAACAGAACCAGTAGAGATTGGAAGAGAAGTTTAAGTGAGTAACAGAAAATCGTGCCTCTTTTATTCATAATCTAAAGGTTCGAATAGGCCAGCTTTCTAGGGAATTTTGTAAGCAAAGTGTGGAAAACTGTTTATAAAGCATGAATGTCAATTCAATAGAGCCATGTCAGGCTATCACACTTAGGAATTAGGTAGAGATAGAAGAACTAGTGAGAAATCAAGCTAAACCTGACTTTAGAGAAGACTAAAAAATCAAAGAAGAGGATGAAGAAGATAATGTTATTATTCACCAGTTCTTAATATACCATATGTGAACATGTGAACATCGAATCTTAAGGAGATGTTCAAGGAAAGAACTCTATCTTTTGGAATGATGATGATCAAATGACATTCAACATGAATGATGTAATTAAGACTCTGAAGGTTAGTAGCTCATTTAGGATAATTGATGTGTTCGAATCTTCTGAAGAATAAGAGGATGAAGAACAAACGACAACAAACATAGAGTTTGAAGAAGAAATGAAAGTCCTTACTCGTGAAGCGGAAGAAGTAGAGAAAACGAAAGTGATTAAGGAAGAAAGAGAGCAACTCACCTTCGTACAAGACAAAATTTTGGATTCAATGGAAGACTCAGGGAGTTTCATTATTCCTTATTTTATTAACAGCTTGTTAGTGAGAAGGACATTGATGAAATTAATTAGTTTTCTAAACTTTATCAATATTGTCCTTCTGTTAATTTTGTAATTTGTAGCTTACTTATAGGCTACAAAACTGAGGTTGAATGAAAAGGGTGGAAGCAAGCTGCTCATAATTGATCCCGGCTAGGTTTCCAATGAAAGAAGAGCATCGAGCTACTGACGTTAAAAGAAGCGTTGCATAGGAGGCAACTCATGGAAAATTAATTTCTTGTTTATTTTTATTATAACATTTGAATTTCATAGTTAAGATTATTTTTGTTTTTTGAATAAAATCAAGATATAATAGGATTTTGAAAAAAAGTGGATGATGTATCAAGCAAGCAAAAGAGAGGTGAAAGGGGACCACAAAAGAATTAAAGAGTGAATGTGAAAAGATGGGAAAAAGAACAAACAAAAGAAGACAAATAAGGAGAGTGGAAAACCCTAAGCCACGATCGTGGCCTACGACTGGGCAATAACAAGGGAGCAATTTCTTTAAAACTTTTACCATTTTACCCTTTTAACCACCTATATATTCAGTTTTAACTTCACTTTTACATTCACTTTCATTTTCACTTTATCTCTCTAGACTACAAGCTCACAAAAGCTCTCACGTCTCTATAAAAGTTTTAACATTTCAATTTTCTTCCAAATTCTACCCAAATATGCCGCACATTAAACAATCTGCCCGACGTGAGCAAGTTGGATGAAATCAAGTTGTGGGACGTGGAAGAATCAAGCAACAAACTTTGGTGTGCCCTTCCTGATTTACATGGTGGAGGAAGGTATTCGTTTCCAAACTCTTATTACTAGAAAGATTGTAGTTCCCAAGTACTTTGCTTTTGAAACACTTGATATGCTAGAGTTGCGTAAGAGAGTACAAAATTTACCGAAGAGAATCCAGTGGGCCTAATTCATACGGTTCCAATTTCCTGTCTATCAGGGGCTCACATTTGAATTCTTCAATTTATTGACCTATGACCCTACGAACCCTAAACAATTGTGGTTTAGCTTGAGAGGAAGAGCTTACGAATTGAACGTAGAACTCATGTGCGATATGTGTAGATTCCCCGAATCCTCCATCGTCGATTAGCATGAGGAT
>JAOTJB010338100.1:0-12705 GCA_027123815.1 Erythroxylum minutifolium
AAAGTGTTTCGAAAAGTGAGCATACAGAAGTGACAAGTGTAAAGCGTTTTAAAAGTGAGTGTACAAAAAAAAATTTTTTATACCGACTTTTGCAAAGTGTTCAGTGATGTGTTAAGTGATGTGACACGCCACCCTCGCGGGGCAAGAATTCGGGTATCACTGTCGATATCGGGTTCGGGTCTGGCGGGAGTTGGGGTGTTACAATGGATGAGTGTCTTACCAGTTTTACAACTTTCAACAATTGTGCCAATACCAAACACTTGAACTTGACTGTTATTTCCCAAGGTCACTTTAAATTTCACTGTTTTATCAATTTCCACAAAAAAACTTCAGTTGCCAGTCATGTGATTACTGCTACCACTATCTAAATACCACAATTCAAAGGATATAGCAATATTAGCAACTGAATAAGCAACAAATAAATTATCTGACCCCTCATCTTTTTTTTTATGAAAATTAGCTTTATCTTTTCCTTCATAATTCTTAGTTTTATGACCAAACCCTTTACCATTATAGCATTGAACTGCATTTTTTACATGGTTAGATTTATTTTTGTGCCAACAATTCTCTCCAAGTGATTAGCTTTACCACAATTAGGGCATATAGGAAAAGAATTTACATTACCTCGATTTTTTCTGACCATTTGAACCACCATGTTCTCGGCTATAACCAGAATGACCACACCCATGTCCTCTTCTATTTCTTATGCCTTCAGATTTCTTCATATCAACCTTTTTTTGAAAAGCTTGCTCCATAGAAGCTTTTGTTGATCTATTTAAGCAATCTTCATGTGACTCAAGAGAACACATTAACTCAACAAGGAATAATTAGATAAATCTTTGAATTTTTCAATATTAGCAACAACATGATCGAACTTAGGTGGGAGACTCCTCAAAATCCTCTAAACAACTTTCTATTATGTCAAATCTTAGCCAAGAGAGAAAATTTGATTTACAAGGCAAAGATTCTTACAAAGAAATTTTGAATTGTATCAGTTGACTTCATTGTTAAATTCTCAAAATCGCCAGCAAAGTTTGCAGTTTCATAATTACCACTTTACTGGGTCTTTGATAGTGTTCTTGTAACAAATCTCATGCCTACTTTGAGGTGGTTTCTCCCATCACTCTTGGGAACAAAGTGTCATCCATCCTTTGTTGGATGAAGAATAGGGCCTTCATATTTTTCTTCTGCTTCTCTTTTAACTCATTTCTCTAAGTTGTTGTCAATCATATAGCTTGATGCAGATTTGTAAACTCACCGAAACCATTTTCCACCAAATCCCGTAACTCATATAACCTGAATAACGTCCGCATTTTCACAAACTAAAACTGATAATTGGCTCCTTGACAAAATTTTAGGTCTGAGCTTAAACCTATACAACCATTACTATATGCATTGCAGTGACCTCAAAGGTCCAAAAAGGGAGTTTGTCCATTGCCAAAAGTTGGTAGAATAGCTATATTGACAAAGTCATACTTTCCAATGGCACAGGTCGCAACCAAGGTTCCTTCATTTGTATTCTGACCCCGATATACAGCTATTCCACCTACATCTAAACCTATTACTAGAATTAATACTACTAAGGTGATAATAGGCAGTGCCATAACCGATTAAAATGTTATGAGAAGTTAGGCTACAAAGTGAAAAAAATCAACGAATTATATCCCACAGGTAAAGTAAGCAAGGAAATAATACACATAAATTTATTATGTTCACCCTTTAATTTGGGTTAGTTTTATGGGTCAAACTCTGAATAAATCTTTCACTAATGAAAATAGCAAATACAGAGAGTGAAAAATAACACAAAAATAGTGGCACTCACACACAAGATGTTTCCCAAATTTACTATCCCTAAGATAATATCCTCACTATTTTGTCACTCACCCTTTTAGGAAAACGTTTCTTAAAAAACCCAAAAAATCACTCGTTCACAATCTTTGAAACACACAAATGGATCCTTAATAAATTCATCCTCTAACTCACCATATATACATATCATGCACATATTAGAGAACGATGGTAAGAGTGTCTATTTACCCTCCACTGCCTTAGCAAGTTGTCTCCTAGCTTTCTTAATACAAGTTGTTGACAGCTTGCTGTCTTTTTTTTATAATACAATCTTCTAGAGTGGCGGTACCCTATGTAAGTCGGTACCGCCTTATAATTCTCCATCTACCCACTACATAAAGTTTATTGTGATTCCTACAAATGATCAACAGAACTCAAAATTTTCCCTTGGTAGAACTTTTGTCATCATATCTAATTCATTCTCACCCGTATGAATCTTCTCAAGCTACAATAACTTCTTCTCTAACACCTTTATGATCCAGTGATATCTCATATCAATATGCTTTGATCTTGGACGGAAGGAGGAATTCTTCCCAAGGAGAATAACACTCTGACTGTTACAAAATAGTCGATATCTATCTTGCTGAAAATTAAGTTCATGTAAGAACCTCTTCATCCATAGGAGCTCTTTACGTGCTTCAGTTGCAGCAATAAAATCCACTTTAGTGGTGGATAGAGCAACACATTTCTACGATTTTAATCGTCATGATACAACTTCCCCTATAAAGATAATTAGGTAACCTGAAATAAATTTTCTCAAGTTAACATCACCGGCCATGTTTGCATCTGTGTAACCAACTAACACAGGCTTGGTAGTTCCAAAACATAAGCATATTCGAAAGTACTACGTAGATATATGAGAATCCACTTCACGGCACCCCAATATTCCTTACTAAGATTTGAAAGGAACCTACTCACTACTCCAGTTGCGTAAGCAATATCTGGCTATGTACATATCATGACGTACATCAAACTTCCAATTGTAGAAGTATAGGAGACTTTCATTATCTCTTCCTTCTCTTCATCTATCGAAGGGCATTGCGTAGTACTCAACCTAAAGTGATTAGCAAGAGGACAAACTAACTGCTTTAGCTTTATCCATGTTGAACCTTTGAAGTACTTTCTCAATGTACTTCTCTTGTGACAATCATAATTTCTTAGTGTCTCTATCTCTGATAATCGTCACACCAAGAATCTGTTTTACTGTCCCCAAGTCTTTCATGGAAAAAAACTTACTTAACTACTTCTTCAACTTGTTGATTTTGTTGATAATGATAATTAAATATCATTAATATAGAGCAAAACGATAATGAAATCATCATCAGAGAATTTATGTACAAAACATAGTGATATGAAGTAGTCTTCTTATATCCTTGATGCTTCATAATTGTCTCAAATTTTCTTATACCACTATATCGGTGCCTATTTTAAACCATAAAGGCTTTTTACCAATCTACACACATAGTCTTCTTTTCCCTTTTTCTTGAAACCCTTTAGGAAGGGTGACAAATGTGGCCCGACCCAGCCCAACTTCAGCTTGGATTGATTGAGTTATAGGCTGGGATTGCTTGGCCCGACGGGAAGGTATAAAACAATGTTGTTTTTTAATTTTAAAAAAACATAAAGTTGGGCTAGCCCATCCTGGGCTTCCTATGGCCCATAGGGCTGGGGGCTGGGCCATGAGCCGATCAGTCCTTAGGTTTGGCCAAGCCGAGCTAGGAGTAGTCAGGGCCCGACCTGATCCATTTCTATCCCTATCCTCTGGCTGCTCCATATATCTCCTCTTCCAAATCTCTGTGAAGAAAGACTGTCTTAATGTTCAATTGCTCGATTTTCAAGTCTAAACTTGCTGCTAAACCAAGCACTGAAAGACTTGTCACTCACCCTTTTAAGAAAACATTTCCTAAGCATACCCCAAATATCACTCTCTCACAATCTTTGGAACACACAAATAGCTCCTTAATAAACTCACTCTCTAACTCACCAGATATACATACCATGCACACATCAGAGAAAGAGGGAGGGAGGGTATATTTATAAACCTTCCACCGTCTTAGCAAGGTATGGACAACTTGTTGTCTTTATATATATATATATATATATATATATGACGTTCTTTTAGAATGTTAATATCTTAAGTCGGCACCGCCTTACACAAAGATCTTAGACTTGGTTACTAGGAAGTCTTGAACTGTGGAATAATCTGAGCTCTAGGAGAGTGATTTTATAGTAAGGATGTGAATAATACGAAAGCTAGAGCTTTGTCATGTTTATGATGGTTAGAGATGTTAATGGGCAAGGCAGAGCCTGGGCTACCATAGACCGGGACGAGTCGACCTGTGGCCTGACCATTACTTCAAAAATAATACCAAACTTCAAAAACAATATTATTTTTGAAGTAATGGTCGAGCCACGGGCATGCCGTGACCGGCTGATTATGGTCGGCCCGTAGCCTACCTGTAGCTCGATCAACCTGGGCTAAAATCGGACCGAGCCCGGCAGGTTTTGATATCACTAAAGACGGTTCTTCACAGCTTTGCCTGAACTGCCACTTTGTCTGTGCTGCCATAAATAATCTTTCAAAGACATGTCGGTTTTAAGGCAGACGGAATCATAGAAGCTAAGGCATATAAGATCTTGAAACTTTGCTTGTCATTTAGTTTTTGTCTCGACTTCCACCAGTTTTCATCTTCTAGCGATCAAAAGATCATTATTTGCATTCAACAGCCTTGGAAAAAAGCTGCCTTCTTTTATTGCTCCAAGTCCAAAGGGTGTCTGTCAACCTAGGAACTCTCTGTATCACTTTGGCGATTCTATTAAGGACTTACAATACTTGAGTTGACGCAAGTAAGACGAAATTACAGGCTGTAATCACGTCTCGAACCACAAGAACATCATAAGACAGCCAATTAACTTTTATAGTTCGCCTCTTGGTACTGTTAGCTTGTCTCTTATTGTCACCAAACATCAACTCAAGGTGATTCTTGTAATGAAAATTCCCGTAATTAATCATAAATTGTTAAATTTTTCGTCAAAAATTCACTAATTCTTTTATGATTAAAAAATTAAATCAATTCAACTAATTTTTATAAATTAATCAATTTTTATAAATCAAAATTAATTAATTAATTTTAATTTAATAATCTTTCTTTAATGAAATTTAACTTCTATTTTAATCCTATTTAAAATTATTCATTTTAATCCTATTTTAATTATTCAATTTATTTATTTCTTACTTTCTAATAACATTTAAATTCTTAAACCTTCAACATCTTATCGATTTAATTTCTCTTCCAATTTTTTCAAAAATAAATTTTTTGTACAAATTAAAAGAAATCAAATTAGGGTCTCCGTTAATTAAATACTGACGTGGCTTTTCTTTTCTTTTTTGTATGTGGATTTTTTCAATTTTATTAAATGTGCAAGATGCTAGATCCTTGGATTGGGATCAAGTGTAATGGAGTTCCCCAATTGTAATCAACTGTTTTGAATCCCAATCTTCCCCATTCTGACACAAACAACGTGGTGTAGTTAAGAGGTGGTGCAAATGGGTCGTCGCTGCTTATCAATTGCTCACCATTCAAGTACTTCTTGAATTCTACCGACAGTCCTGCTTTTTTTTGGCTCAAAGTGGGGGCTTTTGCCCTAAATTAATTAAGAACGTAAAGAACAAAAATGGGGCGTGGTGGCCCCTGTTACATCGCTAAATAACCAATATCCTAGCCCACTTGGGATTAAAAGGGCATGATTCGAAAGTCAATCGGCAAATTGATTATCCTCACGATAAATATGATTGCCGTAGAATCCTTTAGCCAATGGAGGGTCTAAGAGCTGATGGCAGTTTGCGAAGATAACGAGCTTGACTTTGTTGGAAGACTGATTCAAACTCTGGTCCAACGGACTTTTGTAAAAGAATGGGAAGTTGCAACTGAGTTAGCAAAAAATAGGGATTGCGATATTAGTTTGTTAGTTTCCTAATTTTTAGCAAATAAATGTGATTTATTTCTATTTTATTTTCTGCTTTATTGTTGCAGTAGAAGTCTATAAATTTAGTAGTTATTTGTCTTTGTATTAATGCACCAAAAAATCAATAAAGCAGTATATTACCTTTGCAAACTCTTGCTCTCTGTTTCTTGCTTTTCGTTGTTGTTTTCTTCACTGTGCAATGCGTCTTCTCCTATTAAATCAACAGATTGGTATCAGAGCTTTGTGCGGTCAGAGCTGGGAGTGATAGCAGGCAGCAACAACAGAGCAGTGAGCATTTCTCAACCCTCCATGCCTATTTTCAAAGGTGAAAATTATGAGTTCTGGAGCATTAAAATGAGAATTCTATTTAAGTCTCAAGAGCTATGGGACTTAGTTGAAAATGGGTACGATGAAAATGAAGAGGAGGCCAAAGTGAGAGAAAATAAAAAGAAAGACTTAAAGGTGTTGTTTTTCATTCAGCAAGCAGTGGATGATTCCATCTTTTCTAAAATCACAGCTGCTTCAACTACAAAGGAAGCATAGACAACTCTGCGAACTACGTTTCATGGCTTATTTACAATGATCAGTGTGAAGTTGCAGACTCTACATCATGAATTTCAGAACCTGCACATGAAGAATGAAGAAGCAATGCAGGAGTTTATGACAAAGATAGCAGCAATTGTCAACCAGATGCAATCATTTGGAGAAAAGATTTGAGAAAAAACAATGGTAACAAATGTATTGAGAAGCTTACCTCCTAAATTTGATCATGTAGTTGCAGCTATTGAAGAATCTAAGAATATATCAGCTTATACATTTGATGAGTTGAAGGGTTCTTTACAATCTCATGAAACTAGAATCAACAGAAAAGACGAGAAGACTGAAGAGAAAGCATTTCAAGCAAAGGGAGAAGCTAAAAAACATGTTGGTAGAGGAAGAGGTAGAGGAGGATTTAGAGGAAAAAATTCTAACCATGGCAGAGGTGGAGGCAGATCTGGTTACAGAGATAAAAGTAATATTCAGTGCCATAATTGCAAGAAATATGGGCACATGAAAGCTGAGTGTTGGTTCAAAGACAAGCAAGCAAACTTTGCAAAAGCAATTGATGGTGAAAGCAAACTGTTCGTGGCATATATTGATCAACCAACTGCAGAAGGTAAAATCTGGTTCTTCGACAGTGGTTGCTCAAATCACATGACAGGGAAGAAATCCTTCTTTACTGAACTAAATGAAATGCAAAAGAAGACAGTAAGGTTTGGTGATGACAAGGAGATGAGAGTTGAAGGAAAAGGAGCAGTAGCAATTAACACTGCTCCAGGTAAAACTAAACTCTTGGCGAATGTTCAGCTTGTTAATAATTTAGCACATAACATGTCAAGCGTAGGACAGATAATGGAGAGTGGATATTCTGTTCTATTTGATAATAGAGAATGTGTTATAACTCATAAAGCAACTAATCAAGTGGTTACAAGGATACCAATGACCAAAAATAGAATGTTCTCATTTGATGTCAAAGCCATGTAAAAGTACGCTCTAGTAGTTGGTGAGAAAGATGTCTCTGAGGTGTGGCACTTACGCTATAGACACCTAAACATCAATAGGCTGCAGCTGTTGGAGAAGAGAGGTATGGTTTATGGCTTACCAAAATTTTTTGAAATTGACATCTGTGAAAATTGTGTTTATGGTAAGCAATTAAGGAAGTCATTTCCTATTGGAAAGGTATGGAGAGCAACAAAATGTCTAGAACTTGTTCATTCAGATTTGTGTGGCCCTCTGAACATTGAATCCTTAGGTGGTAGTTATTATTTTATCCTCTTTATTGATGATTTCAGCAGGATGTGTTAGGTATATTTCCTAAAATCAAAATCAGAAACATTTGAGATTTTTAGGAAATTTAAAGCAATGGTGGAGAAGCAAAGTGATGTAAGTATTAAAGTACTTCGCACAGATAGAGGTAGAGAGTTTACTTCATCATATTTCAGTTGTTTTTGTGAAGAAAACGATATAAGGCATGAGCTTACAGCACCTTACACACCAGAACAGAACGGTGTAGCAGAATGCAAAAATAGAACAGTGGTAGAAATGGCGAGGTGCTTGTTAAAAGGGAAAGGATTGCCAAATACCTTTTTGGTAGAAGTTGTAGCAACAGCGGTGTACTTGTTGAATCTCTCCCCAACAAAAGCAGTGCAAGATTGCACTCCTTATGAAGGATGGAAAGGGAGAAAACCTAGTGTAAGCCATTTAAGAATATTTGGTTGTATTGCTTATGTTTTTGTAAATTCTCAAAGTCGTCATAAGCTTGATGGGAAGTCACAAAAATGTATTTTTATTGGCTATTGTATTGAGTCTAAGGCATATAAAATGTATGATCCTGTTGATGAAAAGAAAGTCGTTAGTAGAAATGTGTTATTCAATGAAGATGCAGGCTGGAATTGGAATGAAAACAACTCAGACAATAGCAAAAATCCACTTTGGATGCCATTAATTGAGGAAACATATCCTACCTCAATTAATATGCCCACTCTGATCACTTCCACTGACAATAGTCCAGCAACAACACCATCAAGAAAGGGCTCAAATTCAGCAAGTGAGTCCTCAGACGAGACACCGCTAAGAAAATTCATATCATTGAGGGAGATTTATACAAATGACGAGTTTGCATTGATGGCCCTAGACCCCACAACATATGATAAGGCAGCAGAAAAAGAACTATGGCAGAAAGATATGAAAGAAGACTTACAGCCATAGAAATGAATGCCACGTGGGAGCTGACTGATTTGCCAAAAGGCAAAAATGTCATAAACCTGAAATGGATTTTCAAGACAAAGTTCAATGTAGACGGGAGTATTCAAAAGCATCAAGCATGGCTGGTGGCAAAAGGATACTCTCAACAACAAGGAATAGACTATGAAGAGACATTCTCACTGGTGGCACAATTTGAGACTGTGAGATTACTTCTAGTAGTAGCAGCTCAACTCAAAGGGAATGTATATCAGTTTGATGTCAAATCATCATTTCTAAATGGAGAGCTGGAAGAAGGTGTTTATGTAGAACAGACAGATGGATTTGTGATTCAGGGAGAAGAGGAGAAAGTCTACAAGCTGAAGAAAGCACTTTATGGCTTAAAACAAGCTCCTCAGGCATAGTATAGTAAGATTGATGCTTATTTCCAACAGAACAAATTTTTCAGAAGTGAGAATGAGCCTATAATCTATGTAAAAAGGCAAGGTACGCCAGCTTTTTTTATAGTCTGTTTGTATGTTGATGACATAATCCATATAGGCTCAAGTAAGTCACTGTTAGAAGAATTTAAAGTCAATAAGCTAAGCAAGTTTGAAATGACAAATTTAGGCTTGTTGCATTATTATTTGGGATTAGAAATTGTGCAGGATGAAGCTGGAATTTTTGTGTCCCAAAAGAAATATGCTGCAGATTTGTTGAAAACGTTTCACATGTCAGATTGCAAGAAGAAGGCTACTCCCATGAATATTAATCAAAAGTTGCAAGAAGATAATAGAGCCCCAAAAGCAAAACCAAATCAGTATAAAAGTCTGGTTGGTGGTTTGCTATATCTAACACATACAAGGCCAAATATCTCATTTTCAGTCGGTGTTGTGTTAAGGTACGTGGGTATTCCTTCAATGAAGCATTATGGTACAGCTAAGAGAATTCTAAGGTATATTGCAAGTACATTAAATTATGGAATTTGTTACACTAATTCATATCATTTCAAGTTAGTTGGCTTCACTGATAGCGACTGGGCAAGTTCTCTAGATGATCGGAAAAGCACTTCTGGAAATGTTTTTAGCTTAGGGAAAGGAGCAATCACATAGATGTCCAAGAAACAAGCCACTGTTGCACTGTCAATAGCAAAGGCTGAGTACATTGTAGCTACTATAGCAGCTTGCTAATGTATTTGGCTTAGAAGAATACTAGAAGATGCACAACAGAAGTAGCACGAGGGAACTAAGCTGTATTGTGATAATAAATCAACTATTATCATGGCAAAGAATCCAGCATTCTATGTAAGAACAAAACATATAGAGCTGAGACATCATTTTGTTCGAGAGTTAGTGGCTAAAGGAGAAATCATTTTAAGGTTTTGCAGTACTGAAAGTCAAGTGTCAGATATCTTCACTAAGGCATTTTCAGGTAAGAGACATATGTATCTCAGAAGCTTACTTGGTGTGTGTGACTTTGAATCAAGGGGGAGTGTTGGAAGACTGATTCAAACCCTAGTCCAACGGATTTCTGCAAAAGAATAGGAAGCTACAACTGAGTTAGCGAAAAACAGGGATTGTGATATTAGTTCGTTAGTTTCCTGATTTTTAGCAAATAAATGTGATTTATTTCTATTTTATTCTCTACTTTATTGTTACAGTAGAAGTCTACAAAATCATTAGCTATTTGCCTTTGTATTAATGCACCAAAAAATCAATAAAGCAGTATATTACCTCTGCAAACTCTTGTTCTCTGTTTCTTGCTTTTCATTGTTGTTTTCTTCTCCGTGCAATGCGTCTTCTCCTATTAAACCAACATACTTATATGTTTTGGTTGGAGTATATAGAGAGTGTTAGGTGTTTCCATAACGTTGTTGCTATAACTTTGAACGCAGAAGTAGTTTGGCTTGTTTAGTCATGAAATGGCATGCTCTAGCCTATAGCTATGCATCGGTAGGGTTGGCAATATAGGCAAAGTCGTGATATCAGGTTTCTGGAGAGGGGAAGAAATGAAGTCTCGACACTAAACTGGTGAAATGCTAAGATGATCATGAAAGATAAAACTCATTTACATGCATTTCACAAATCCTCACATATATATCAACAACATGTATGTTTGTATATATATATAAATAGGTGAAAGCATAACTGAAACAAACAATTCCTCCAGCCATTACATCCCGAAAAAACTTTATCCACTAATTAAATCCCACTGCAAAATGAAGTGTTTTTAAATCTTCTAATGTCTCAAATTCTCAAGTTAATGGTGTAAAATTTTCTTAAAAATGAAAACAGAAGGTTAGGGACCCAAAAACAACCCATAACTGTCCATATATTACTCCGCCCATTACAGAGACAACAGACAGTAATAAACCATCACAAAGTTTCGGAAACATTGTGATGGTTGTGAATCATATGGACCACGAGAGTATTCCAACATTCTCCCACTTGGTCCATAAAATTCAATATTAACTTTATGAAGAAAAAAAATATATGAATCATGGCGATAAGTTCTCTTATAATGAGTAATATCTTCTATATATTACATTATATTATGTCTCTACACACAGTCCTTCAACTTAATGAATAAACCATATATTTATTCTGGGTTCAAACTTAATGAAGATTCTCAATATAACAAAATGAATATCAATAAGTGCACAAACCAGATGAAAAACATCACATTTTATAAGAGTTTTATGGAAAATAATGTACATTTAATGACATTATTTTACAGAACCTAGTCCCATTTGTACTATATGATCCTTAAACTGCTTTGGTTGTATGCCTTTAGTCAAAGAATCCGTAATCATCAACTCAGTGCTAATGAGCTCAATAACCACTTTCTTTTCCTTAACACTTTCTCTTATGGCTAAATGCTTAATATCAATATACTTACTTCGACTTCCACTCTTTTTGTTTTTAGCCTAAAAATCACCGCTAAGTTGTCATAGTATAACTTTCATGGCTTAGAAATAGAGTCCAAAACTTTAAGCCCAGGCATAAAACTCTTCAACCATACACCATGTGAGGTGGCCTCAAAACACAATACGAACTTAGCTTCCAAAGTAGAAGTAGTAGTCAAGGTTTATTTGACACTTCTCCAAGATACAGGTCTACTAGCTAACATGAAAATATAACATAAGGTTGATTTTCTTGAATTAATGCAGCCAGCAAAGTTTGAACCGCAGTACCCAACAACTTCCAGATTTTCAGTCTATCTGTACATAAGCATGTAATCCTTCATTCCTTGAAGATATCTCATCACTTTCTTTGCAGCCTTCCAGTGATCAATACTTAGATTACTCTGATATCTTCCTAACATTTTAGATATAAATGCAATGTCTGGTCTTGTACAGACTTGAGCATACATTAAGCTTCCAACATTTGAAGCATATGGAATGTTCTTTATGTGTTCCCGTTCGAACTCATTTTTTGAGAATTGACTCAAATTGAATCTATCACCCTTCATTATAGGTACTACACTTGGTGCACAATCTTTCATCTGAAATCTCTATAAAATTTTGTTCATATAGGTCTATTGAGATAATCCCAAAATGTCTCGAGATCTTTCTCCATGGATCTTAATGCCAATGACATAAGATGCCTCACTCATATATTTCATATCAAAATTCTTTGAGAGAAAATGTTTCACCTCATATAGTAAACCCTTATTATTGGTTGCAAGTAAAATATCATCCACATATAGCACAAGATAACAAATCTTGCTCCCACTAACCTTTTGGTATATACACTAATCCATGAGGTTCTCTTCAAAACCAAATGAAGTGATGAGTTCATAAAATTTTAAATACCATTGACGAGATGCTTGCTTTAAGCCATATATGGATATATTGAACTTGCAGACCTAATGCTTACCAACACTAAAGGAGAATCCTTCTGGTTATTTCATGCAAACCTCTTCCTCTAGTTCACCATTGAGGAACATTATTTTTACATCCATTTGATGTAACTCAAAGTCAAAATGGGCTACTGATGCCATAATTACTCGAAGAGAATCTTTCTTTGATGCAAGAGAAAATTTCTCCGTGTAAGTGATTCCTTCTTTTTGAGTAAATCCTTTAGCAAAGTCTTGCTTTATATCGCTCAATGTTACCTTTGGGGTCTTTATTTGTTTTAAAGACCCATTTACACCCAATGGGTTTTACAC
>JAOTJB010338120.1:0-12704 GCA_027123815.1 Erythroxylum minutifolium
CTCTCAAATGAAGGGATCGATTTTTCATGAAAACCGAATAACCTTTTTCCAACAATTGTCCCAAACTCAAAATATTGGTCTTCATGTCCGGCACATAATAAACATTTGAAATAAATTTTTGTGCACCATTTCTCAGTTGAATCAAAATGTTACCTTGGTCTTTTACTTTCACCTTAGAAGCATCACCAAATGATACGTGGCCATTGTCTATCTCCTTCAATTCGGTAAACAAATGCTTGTGCCCGCACATATGGTTGCTCGCACCCGTGTTGAGATACCACACTTTCTCATTTTCGGGACCATTCTCCTTATTCGCTAATAGCACCACATCATTATTCTCAGTCTCCTCCTTTTCTACGAAATTCACATTTTCATCCACCTTTTCCTGGGAATAGCACTATCTTGCATAATGACCATATTTACCACAATTGTAACAGTCAATATTGTACCTATTTGATCGACCGCCTCTGCCTCGGTTGCATCCTCTACCACGCGCATTATTGCTATTGCCTCTTTCTTCATTTTCATTTTGTCCATGACTGCGGCCTCTACCGCGACCATGACCTCTATAGCTTCCGCGACCTCGACCACGTCCTCTACCTCGATCACCATGGCTCGTTTTTTCCTCCTTAAGCGTAGCCTTCGCTTGCAACGCTTCTTCTAGCAATTCTTGCTTCTTCTTTTTTTTCCTTTGTTCATGAGCCTCAAGAGAACTTGCGAGATTGTCAATGGTCATTTCTTCCAAATTTTTGGATTCTTCAATCGCACACACAACATTCTCGAAATCATTTGTCAACGTCCGTAGTATTTTCTCCACCACTCTCGCATCAGTTAGAGTTTCACCATTTCTTTTCAATTGGCTGACAACAATTTGTACCCTTGTTATGTACTCGGATACACCTTCGATTTCCTTCATTTTCATCGACTCAAGTTCGCCGCGAAGAGTTTGTAGCCGAACTTGCTTCACACGCTCGACACCTTTGTATGCCTTCTCCAAAGTCTCCCATGCACCTTTCGATGTAGTAGCGTCGGCTATTTTTTCAAAACCAGCTTCATCAACCGATTGATAAATGATGTAGAGTGCGATTTTGTCTTGCTTGCGATTCTCCTTCAACGCCTTTAGTTGGGCTGCCGAAAACCCCTTTGTATTTTTCGACTCGGTGTACCCGCTCTCAACTACTTCCCATGCATCTTGCGAGCCGAGCAACGCCTTCATTTGGATGCTCCAATTTTCATAGTTGTTTTTGGTAAGACGCGGGACTGACATTTGGCCGCTCGCTATGTCAGTAATTGACATGGCTCTGATACCACTTCGATAAAAATAACAATGGCGATTATCTAGAATCAGGAGATATGGAAAATTTTTGTATTAAACGCGTTTGTTTCTCACTTGCAACTACTTTCTTACAACAACATATCTCTCTATTTATAGCCTTAAACATCAAGCTAGACTCCTAGAAATTCGTACAAGAATAAATACAAACAACAGAATTCTAAACAACACTCTTTATTTTGACGTCTTTTCAATAAACTGGCTATAACTTCTTATAGGGAACTCCAAACAACCTAAGACTTGAACCATCAAAAACTAGACACGAAAGCACCACAAATTCATAGATCATATACCAAAAATAGATAACGTTTGCCTCTTCAACTTCTCATTTAAAACAGCCTCAAAATTTGCCCACTGTACTGTTACGAATTTCAAGACAAATTAAGTTTAGTCATCAACACAAACAAGGAGCATTTCTACCGGGAAGGAACATTGAGGATAATATTCTCCTTCTACAAGAATTACTTAAAGACTACTCATCTAGGAGGAAAATTAGGAGTTGTATGCTAAAGATAGACTTATACAAAGCTTATGATATGACAAATTGGAGTTTCATTAAAACATTCCTGGAAATTTTAAACATGCCTTTGGTGTTTGTGAATTGGATTATGGAATGTGTTCAAACTCTTAGGTTGAGTTTTCTAGTTAATGGAGTACCTTTCAAGCCCTTAAAAAATGCTAAGGGACTTATATAAGGGGACCCGTTATCCCCTTATCTATTTACCTTAGTTATGGAGGAACTGTCCAAACTTCTCTAAGCCCTTACATCTTCCAACAGGCACTTTTATTACCATAAAAAATGTCAAGAGCTGCAACTCATATACCTTATTTTCGCTGATGATCTTATGTTATTTTGTGCTACAAATCTTGCTTCTATAAACATCCTAATGAACGCATTGATAACCTTCTCTAAGTCTAGCCTATGGATCAATATGGAGAAGAGTAGCTTGATGCTATCTACCGATGTACAAAACCCGAATGAATTTAGTCAAGTAACAAGGCTCAATTTCCATCCTTCCTATTTACGGTACCTAGGGGTGGCGATATCATCCAATAAGTTGAAGATAATGATTGCATTACTATACTGGAGAGAATCAAATCTAAAGTCCTTTCGTGGAAAAACCGATTGCTATCCTATATAGGAAGACTTACTCTAACTCTTTCGATTCTTATCAACTTTCATACGCACTGGCTACCACACACAATCATACCTTGGAAAATAATTAAGGAGATTGATAGACTGCTGAAAATTTTTTTTATGGTCTGGGAAGTGTGACATTGGAAAAAATGCTAAAGTGAAATGTAATGACATCAGCTTACCAAAGGATGTAGGAGGTCTCGACATTCACTCTACAGTTTCAGTGCAAAAAGTACTAATCAGCGAAAAGTTATGGAATTGATAACAGATAAAGGGCATTATGGATAAAGTGGGTTCATCAAGTTCACATCCAGGAATGAAATCTTTGGCAACTAAGTAAGTCTCTACATTACTCAAGGTTCTTCAGAAGGTTGTTGAAGATGAGACCACTTTTATATCCCTATATTAGACATAGCATTAATGGTCCAGGGGGGGGGGGCTGGGAACCTAGTTTTGGATGAACAACTGGTGTGAGCTTAACCCTTTAACTTAAAACTTGATTATAGCTCACCTTTGAAACTGGTAAATGCTAGAAGCTAGCTTCCTTAAACTCATTTCAGAAGAAGGATGGAGGGACAATTTCAGAGGATTTACTGTACTATAACCGTTAGTAAACCTATGGCTAAGGTGACACATAAGGATGTTGCTGATGTGTCTTTTGGGAAGGATGCTGCAACACACACTGCAAAGAGCAAAACAATGATTGTCTACAGCATGAGTCAGAAGAATTTAGTAACGACAATAACTAACTCGGGCAAGGCAGTACTTAGTATT
This sequence comes from Erythroxylum minutifolium, assembly GCA_027123815.1. Lineage (NCBI taxonomy): Eukaryota > Viridiplantae > Streptophyta > Magnoliopsida > Malpighiales > Erythroxylaceae > Erythroxylum > Erythroxylum minutifolium. The sequence goes on from JAOTJB010338120.1 coordinate 3,246, forward strand.
TATAAGAGAATGTAGAAAGAATGTTTTTGTTTTTTATGCATTTAGAAATTATCACGACTGTAGCTTGGGCGGGAAAAACTTGCTTTCCCTGATTTTTTGAATGAAAGCGTTCCTCTCGTTTTGAATCCTTCTCTGTGGTTTTTCTTCTTTACTTCCTTTAGTAGTTTTTCTACCCAGATTCTTCACTCTATCATAGTGGTGCAGTGAGCGTGGAACTACCAGTGGGCTATTTTTTTAATCATGACAAATACTAGAATGGATACTCGTATGGAAACGGTGGAGAAGAATATGGGACTTTTGGAGCAACGATTGACAATTGAAATGGCTGATAATAAGTTGCAACTTGATAAGATCAAATCGATGCTATCTGTGGTTTTGAAGGACAAAACATTATTGGAAGGAGCTATAAGTGAGCAGTCTTCTCTTCCTAAGGACAGTTCTTCTATCACTCGAACGTATGCAAATCCTGCCCCTCGTTTGTTATCTCTTGATGATGTTCAAATCACAGCCAAGAAGATCGAACTACCAAACTTTAATGGCACCGACCCCTTGAGTTGGGTACATCGAGCTGATCAATCGGATTCAAGGTACTCCAGAAAACTTGAAAGTCACTCTCGCCCTCGTCAGCATGGAAGGACACGCCTTACATTGGATGACATGGCTTCAGAATCATCGTCCTCATATCACTTGGCTTGAAGTGAAAAGTGAGCTCCTCGAACATTTTGGGGCTTCTCTGGCTACCAGTCCTTATGAACTATTAGTAACTGTGAAACAAATGGGCAAAGTCAATGACTACATCAGAGATTTCGTGGCTCGTTTGGCTTAAGTACGGGAGTGGCTGGAAGCGGCTTTCACTGGGCAATTTCTCAATGGTCTTTATAAGGATATTCGTGCGTAAATACGTTCTCATGAGGTTACAGATTTATACCGAACAATGAAGTTGGCTCGTGAAGTCGAGTTTGAACTAGATATTCAATCGAAGAAGAAGACTCCACAATGGGAAGGCAGGCATGGTTATATTACTTCTGGATCTGTATCTACTCAACCTTTGGTCTCATTTAGTGGATCTATTAACCCACAGCCTGTTGTTGCTTTGGCTATTCACCAACTACCTCAAGCTTGCTCTTTTACGATAACGCCTCTTCGATCGAGCTCCACTCCTCCGGGTAACTCTCAAAATGTGCATCGTTACACCACTAAGGAATTACCGTTGCCATCAACCGTACCACCTCTTCACTAGTGTCAGAACCGAACCCTTCATACTTTAATTTTGGGTGAGGCAGAAATGGAAGTTCCAGTCAAAGACAGTTTTTTGGCACTAGAAATTACAGAACCACCTGATGTTTCTATTACAGTACCTGAGGAGCAGCTTTTATAGTTGGAGATTCCTTATTTTTGGATGGGCAATCACTTACATTACCTAACAATGCGTTTGCGTGGTCTTATTATTGGTACCCCTATCGTGGTCATGGTAGACAGTGGTGCTAGCCATTGCGTTATTTCCAGGATCATTGTGGAAAAACTTTCACTGCCTATTTCTCCAACAACGTCTATTAGTGTGTGCTTAGGCGATGGACATCACACTGAAACTAATGGGGTTTGTCGATAGGTGGGCTTTTCTTTCTAAGAATTCCAGTTTCAAATAGATTGTTATTTGTTTCCTTTGGGTGAAGTAGATGTAATTCTGGGAATTTCTTGGTTACAAATTCTTGGTGATGTTAAGACCAATTGGCATGTGTTGACTATGGAATTTCTATTTCAAGATAAATTGATTCAATTACAAAGGGATCCTTCTCTTTTTAATGCTCCTGTCTCCTTGTGTTCCCTACATAAGTTGGAGGAAATTCAGTTTGGTCTTCTCTTGTGGAAAGAACCCCACCTCAATACAGTGTCCCTTTCTTCTTCAGGCACTTGTTAAGAAAAACTCCAGTAACTTTTATTGCATCATGCAGCTATTTTCAAAGATCTTACGGGTTTGCCTCCACACCGTAAGATTGACCATCAAATTCCACTTAAAGATGACGTCACTGTTATAAGTGTGCGTCCTTATCAATATGGGCATGTCCAAAAGGATGAAATTGAGTGACTAGTCGCTGATATGTTAGCAATGGGGATTATACAACCAAGCACCATTTAGTTCTCTAGTCCGATGTTGTTGGTTAAAAAGAAAGACGATAGTTGGAAGTTTTATGTAGATTATCAAGAGTTAAATAAAGTGACAATGCTTGATAAATATCCTATACCGGTTATTCAAGAATTATTGGATGAACTTAAGGGTGCGGCATGTTTTTCTAAAGTGGACCTTTATTCGCGTTATCATCAAATCTGGGTCAGCAAGGGGGAATAAACGACATTTAGAACCCATTTCAGACACTACGAGTTTCGGGTTATGCCATTTGAGTTAACGAACATTCCAGCAATATTTCAAGCTACAATGAATGACCTCTTTCGCCCTCTCTTACGGTGGTATATATCAGTTTTCTTTGATGACATTCTAATTTACAACAAAGTTTGGAGTGACCATTTATCTCATATCAATATTGTTCTTGATCTTTTACGGGATGGGGCATTTTTTGAACAGTAAGAAGAGCAGCTTTGGGCAGACTTCCATAGAATATCTTGGGCAAATCGTTTCATTCGTTGGGGTAGGCATGGATCTTACGAAAATCTCTAGTGTTCTTCAATGGCCAATTCCTCACTCTTTGAAGGCAGTCCAGGGTTTCTTAGGCCTTCCTGGTTATTATAGGTATTTTATTCGTCAGTATGGGCAGCTGGCCAAACAGCTTACAGACCTCCTTAAGAAAGATTGCAGTGTAAAATTTCAGTGGACAGTTTTAACTCAACAATCTTTTGATTCCTTGAAGAAGGCAGTCACTTCAGTGCTAGTTTTAGTGATGCCAAACTTTACATAACCGTTTATTGTTGAATGTGATGCATCTGGCCTTGGCATTGATGTTGTTCTTATACAGAATAGATAGCCAATTGCATTTTTCAGCAAGCTAACTTGGCCAAACCTGCCTACGAAAAAGAACTCATGGCTTTAGTTTTTGCTGTCTGCCATTGACGGCCTTATTTAGTGGGCAAACGATTCACCGTACGGATAAATCACTGCAGCTTATGGCATTTGTGGCAGTAGCAAATCACTACACCGGTGTAGCAATATTGGATTGCTAAATTACTTGGCTATGAGTTTGATATTAAGTACAAGCTGGGATTACTTAATAAAGTAGGAGATTCATTATCTAGACAACAAGAAGAGGCAGAATTGCATGCTATTTCTAGGCTATATTGGGGTCAATGGAAACAATTTGAGAAAGATGTGCTTGTTGATCCGAAGCACCAACAACTTAAAGAAGTAGTGAGACAGCATCTTAGGTCCTATCCTCATTATACTTTCATTCATGGGAGATTATTTTATAGAGGGTGCATTGTCTTACCTGTCACTTCTTCTTAGATTCCACGACTTTTGGAAGAATACCATTCTTCACCACAAGGCAAAAATTTCGAGGCATTTCGCACCTATAAACATATTGCTACTAGTGTTTACTGGCCTGGCATGATGAAAGCAGTCCAAATAGTTTGTAGTAGCCTGTGCAATATGTCAGCAGAATAAATATGATACTTCGTCTCCTACAGGCCTTTTACATCTACTTCCCATTCCATTTAGAGTTTGGGAGGACATAGCACTGGATTTTATTACTAGCCTTCCAAGATCAAATGGATTTGACTGTATTTTCATTGTAGTGGATAGATTGAGCAAGTACGCTCATTTTATTGGGTTAAAGCACCCATTTACAGCACGTATGTTAGCTGAGGTATTTGCCAAGGAAATAGTTTGATCACACGGAGTGCCACAATCAATTGTAAGTGACTACGATCTAATCTTTATGAGTTGTTTTTGTCGTGAGTTTTCTAAAGCTTAGGGTACTAAGTTGAAGATGAGTACCGCTTATCACCCCAAGACAGATGGCCAAACGGAGATGTTGAATTGGTGTTTGGAAACATATCTCCAATGTTTTACATCCGAGCAGCCTAAGGGATGGGGTAAATGGCTTCATTGGGCGAAATTTTGGTATAACACAAACTTTCAAGGAGCAGCTCAAAAATCTCCTTTTAAACTATTGTATGGTTGTGTGCCACCTAAATTACTGCAGTTTCTACCTAAGGAATTCCAAGTAGTAGCAGTAGCCGAGGAACATCAGGATCGTGATGAGATTATTCGATAATTGCATTATAATCTCTTAAAAGCTCAGCAATGCATGGTAGCCTCGGCTAACAAGCATCGAAGGCCATTGGAATTTAAGGAAGGTGACTTAGTATTTCTTAAAATCAGGCCACATCGCCAACAGTCACTGTCATAGAGAGTTTATTCCAGATTATCTCCTAGATATTATGGACCTTTTTCCATAGTTCAAAAACTATCTTCAGTAGTTTAAAAACTAGGCCTTCCCCTTGAATAAAAAATATACCCTGTATTCCATATATCCCTTCTTAAAAAGGCAGCAGGTCATCACTTTGTTAATCCTTCTCTTCCAAAGGGACTTCTCACAGCTGATGAAAATTTTGTTCCAGAATAGGTGCTGTCTATTAAGGATCTTAGCACTGGGATGACTCCTTATCATAAATTGTTGGTCAAATGGGAGGGCAAGCCTGATGACAAAGCAATATGGATTTCTTGTTCTGACTTTTGTGGTCAGTTCCCTGAGTCAAACCTTGTGGACAAGGTTTGTTTGATGGGGAACGAAATTGTTAGCAATCCTATGGGTGAGGTGTCACACAAGGATGTTGCTGATGTGTCTTTTGGGAAGGACGCTGCAACACACGTTGCAAGGAGCAAACCAATTATTGTCTATAGCAGGAGGCAGAAGAATTCAGTAACGAGTAATAACTAACTCAGACAAGGCAATACGTAGTATTTATAGGAGAATGTCGAAAGAATGTTTTTGTCTTTTATGCATTTAGAAATTATCACGACTGTAGCTTGGGTAGGAGAAACTTTTTTTCCCTGATTTATTGAATGAAAACGTTCCTCTCGTTTTGAATCCTTCTTTATGTTTTTTTCTTTTTTACTTCCTTTAGTAGTTTTTCTACCCATATTCTTCACTCTATTAGTAACTGTATTTTCCTCAACTAAGGGATACTACATTATCAAATTCTATTTGCTGGATACATATCTTTATTGGACTTTTTCAAATGCAACATATTTCACCATTATATTAGTCAAGTCCCTTGGTTTAATCTTATTTGGAAGCATACCTTGAACCCCAAAACATCCTTTATGGCCTGGATGGTTGTTAAAAATTAACTAAGAACAAAATGTCGTTGGTTTAATCTAGCTAATAAAGAGTGTGTGTTGTGCCATGTAGCCGACGAGGACAGAAAGCTTATCTTTTTCACTTGTGAGTATTTCAAAGCTATTTGGAGTTTAGTCCAACTTATGGTAGGAGTTGACACTTATGTGTATGATTGGGAAGGAGCATTTCAATGGTTTACTAATCAGACATAATAAAGTAAGGCAAATGCCATACTCTTCAAAGTTGCTCTTATTAACTCCATTTACATGTTATGGATAGAAAGGAATTGTAGAGTGTACACAAGACGCAGACATCAAATATCATTTAGCGGATAGAATTTTGAACAATTAGTGGCAAGGAAGGAGGAGCATTTATTAACCCCTAGTATGAGAGCTAGTTGGCATATCTGACAACTGAATGTCTTAACTTCTTTTATAGTTCAATAGTTAGACCTCCTTTATACGTGCGTAACTTCTGTCAATAGTGAGATAAATGATAATGAGTCTATTTTTATTTTGTATATCTTTTGTATAGTTTGTAATAGCTGAGCTAAAGAAATCTAATACATGTTTCATTTTTTTTAAATTCCAGTATTATGAAGCAATTTAGCAAAACGAGAATTTAGTTTTCAGTACTTAAAATTAATTTATAGTCAGCTCCATATAACTTAATTAAGATTGAAGATCCCAATTATCCCTTTACTCCAAGTGTTAAGAAGATTTGAGTAACACTCTCTGATAATACTCTCGACTATTCTAACTTTATTTTGTCTTCAATTTCTAATCCATGATACCGTTGGTTCTAATTGGCCAAATGATAAACTATGCTTTGAAGCTATGTAATGAAGAAAGTGTTAGAAATTAATTCAAAATTGTATAGTTGTTAAAATTCCTTTTGGAATTAGTCTTTAGTTTGATTTTAATCTTATCTTATAAGTCATATTTGTTGGCTAAAATATCTTTTTAATAATTAAGGCAACTAAGTTCATTATTCCCATGATATAATAAAACTTGAGCGCTACTTATTTTTTTAATCTTATCTTGTCTTATACATGTTCTTCTATTTTAAAAAAAACTTTAATAGAAAGAAGCCAAAGTTGATATGCACCACTCACGTAATGTAGAGAGCACCCGCTTTTTGATACTTCGTTAAGAATAGTAGAACTAGTTATTTAGAACTAGTTATAGATAAAAAAATATAAATAGTAGGCTTCAACATTACCACACTTTTTAAAAAAATAAAGAATTTCATTGATTAAATATATATACATTCTACAGTATAAAAGGTTGAGGATAAACCAAAAGGTCTAGATTACAAAGAGTTTTGGTTCCTAGTAATCATCTACATTTTGAAATCTAAGGGTTACTTATGAGATCACATAACCTTATTACTCCAATTCCCATCTTCTCTTCATACCAGATAGCTTTGTTGGTATACCTCTTGCTAACATGGCCAATCTGCGTTGGAGGAAAACCATTTCAATACTGTGACTTCGTTGTCTAAAATTTCTACAATTATGCTCCTTCCAGTGTACTAAACCAAGGCTACCTAACTTAACTTAATTACTTTAAGATTAGCTGCATTATAACTAGGCAATAGTTTCACTCCAATAGTCTACTAGCCTGTCCATGTTAAGAAAAATCTATGTCTGGCCCCAGACTTGCCAGTATATCTACATCTAATCATAAGATGTTCTAAATTTTCCAGTTTTTTATTACATAACTCACAATGCAATACGTTAATAGAGAGCTTGATCCTGTCCCTCATAAGCAACCCTCTAGCGATTTCCATTAGTAAGATAAATAAATGTGCTAGATGGATTTCACTATCCCAATCTAACTCTGACTACTCCTGCCTTATATTCTGTGTAATCTAGAAAAGTGTTTTGCATGCTTTTGTGTTAAACTTCCTTGATTTATTTGTTAGCCATTGAATTTCATCTTGTTCTCCCTCTTGGCATCAAGGAAACTCTTCCATTATCAAGTCGACACTTCCATTATTATGGAGCAGCCATATCCATTGATTGTTTCTAGTTAATACACTCACTTTAGTTTCTGGATTCACCACTAATTTCCAGGCCTAAATCTCTAGCACCTAATGGAGGGGACCTTTACAATGTAAATTATCATACCAAAAAATGTGTTTTTGCCATTCCGAATCTGGTGGAATACTTGTTGTTGCACCCATTACCTTGCCTCTAGGATTTCCTTTAGAGTTCTTAACATTTCATGCCTTATCTTTAAGATCAAAATAATCTTATTCTTTATAAAGACATTATGTATCCATTTCACCTATAAATCCTCCCTTTTATAGCACATCCATCTTAAGTCTCTTCCTCTGCTTTCCTTGTGAATCATCCATGCAAAATGGATACCCAGATCTCCTATAGCTTAGATCTGTAGATTTTACTCCAACTAGTTTTAGCTTTTCTTCTACTTTAGTTTGAGCTATTCCATAAGAAATCTATAAGTCTCATATATATTTCCTTGAGTATACTTTTAGGGACAGATAAATGGTTAATCCAATAATTAGTAAGGTTGCTTAGTATTGTTTGAATAAGTTGTAGTCTACTACTATAACTAATGTACCTATTGCTCCATTGGTTAATTCTTCCATGGATCGAGTCCAACAAACATTTGCAATCAACTAGAATGATTCTTCTTTGAGATATTAGTATCCATAAGTATTTAAAGGGTAGGTTCCTTTGTTTTAGTCCCATCTCGATAGTTGTAGAGGCTACCTCGCTATTTGAGTTACAAGCCAAGTCGAAACGACTCTTCAGTGGATTGCATTGTAGGCTTGAGATCTCATGGAATTCCTTCATCACTTGCAATATTAGATCTATTGTGTTTTTCTCAACTCTGCAAAACAATAGCAAGTCATCTGCAAAAGCTAGATATATGATCTTCATACCTTTACATCTATTATGGAACTGGAATTTTTGGTGCCTCTGTATATTGCTCGTGAGGAGAGTTGACAAAACCTCCATGTAAATTACAAACCAATAAAGGGATAATAGGTCACCTTGCCTTAATCCCCTCCTTGCTTTAATTTGGTTTGTCGGTTCACCATACACCAGGATTGTCATAGAAGTAATGGTTACACATTCCTCTACCCATTTTATGAACACGGGAGGATAAACTATTACTTTTATTGTATTAAATAGGAAGCTCCTGTTGATTGAGTCATAAGACTTTGCAAGATCCATCTTTACTGTGTAGTTCCTTATTCTCCTCTTAGCATTATATCCATCTAACAATTCCTTATAGAGTAGTATACTAGTTCCTACTAATCACCCTTTGATAAATGCATTATGTTCTGAGCTGATTAACTTTCCCAGGCTTGCTCTTAGTCTACTAGCTATTATCTATGTGATAATTTTGTACAGGAAATTACAATAGGCTATTTGCCTAAATTGTTCTAGCTTCCTAGCATTTTTTTATTTAGGAACAAGGGAGATAAATGTTTTATTCCATTCCTTGAGAATTGTTCCTCTCCTAAAGAACTTTCTCGTTGCTTCAATCACTTCTTCCCCTATAATATCCCAACGTTTTGAAAAAATCTCTCATTTTATCTATCCGATCCTAGGGCTTTATCAGGGTTCATTGAGAAAGTAACATTTTTTATTTTTTACCTTGTTATTTTCCTAAACAACTCCACCTTGTCTACTTCATCAAGCTTTTTAAGACAAGATAAAATCTACTTAAGTATGGCCCTTGTTTTCAATCCAATCCCATGCTACCTAATAAAGTACTTTAAGGCAATCCTCTTCTTACTTTCTAGGTCCTTATAGATCTGTCGTACTTTATCTTCCATCATTCTAATAAAATTCTTGTTTCTCTTGGATGAGATTGGACTCATAAAATGTTGGCCCCTAAATGTTTTGTCAAATTAAGCATGATAGTTATGGAATAAGCGCATGAATTATACAGTCACGATAGAAATATTTTTGGAGTTAATTAATTTTGTGTTAGTGGGATTTATCACATTGGCTAATTAGATTAAAGTAGTAAGATGTGTAAGGGTAATTTTGGCATGCCACTTAAGGTTAAGAGGTAAGAAGCATTAAAGGAAGGGCAAATGTGACTTTTAACATTCATTAAGGGTAAAAAGGGGAAAGTAAAATGTTGTCTTGGGATGTGGAAGACCAAAAAGGTGATTGGAG
>JAOTJB010338150.1:0-12700 GCA_027123815.1 Erythroxylum minutifolium
ATCAGCTATGATAAATGGAAAATCACTAGAAAAATGCAAAGATCCAGGTATGTTTACACTTCTTTGTGTCATTGGTGATAAGAAAATTGAGCATGCTACGCTAAAATTAGGTGCATCTATTAATGTCATGCCATAATTAATTTACCAAACTTTAAATGTCAATTTTTTGCAAGAAACTAATGTAATTATTCAGCTAGCTAATCATTCTTATGTGCCTTCTATTGGTGTTATAAAGATGTTTTATTTCAGGTTAATGATTTGGTATTTCTAGTGGACTTTTACACTTTAAAAATGGATGGAGATAATTTAGAACATTCAGCTTCAATTTTGTTAGGAAGTGATGAAGTCGACTAAGAAGAAAATGTATATGGATAAGGGTAATCTTTTTGTTGAGTTTGATGGACATATAATGAAGTTTAATATTTTCAAAATAATAAAGTACTCTAACCATTTTTACTCCGTGTATCATATGGATATTATGGATTCAATTGTGTAGGATATTTTTAAAGAAGAAAGTGTTAATGATAAGTTGGAGTTTAATGCTAAACTAAAAGTGAACGAGCAAGTTGATAAAACTTTTGAAGTTATAGAATCATTATCAGCAATGCTAATAGATTAAAAAATTTTAAATACTGAAATCACTATAATTTACAAGAAAGTGGTACCTTCTGTTTTATAGGCTTCTTAGATAGAATTGAAGGCCCTACTTGATCATCTAAAATATGTCAATTTGGGTGAAGGACAGTCACTACCTATGATCATCTAAAAAATATTGACTACTGGGTAAGAGGAAAAGCTAGTAGCACTTCTAAAGGACTACAAAAATGCAATCAATTGGACCTTAGCTGATATAAAAGGCATAGGTCTAGAAATTTGCATAACATAGGATTCTTTTATAAGAGAATACTAAGCCAATGAGGGAAGTATAAAGAAGACTTAATCCAATAATGAAAGATATGGTAATGAAATAAATTTTAAAACTTTTTGATGTAGGTGTAATTTAATCAATATTAGATAGTGAGTGAGTATACCCATTTTATGTTATGCTAAAGAAAATTAAGGTGTCAGTAATACGAAATCAGAATGAAGAGTTGGTGCCAATAAGGGTGCGAAATGGGTGACAAATGTGCATAGTCTTTAGTAAGCTTAACTTAGCCATAAGAAAGGAATATTTTCCATCACCCTTTGCAGATCAAATGTTATAAAGATCTGCTGGTAAATCATGTTTTTGCTTTTTGGATGGATTTTAAAGTTCCTATCAAATAGCTATTGATAGTTGTGTAATTGCACGTATTTGAGGGTTGAATTTGTTATTTACTTAGTGTGAATTTAAGTAGTGTGTGTACATTTAGGGTTTAATTATGTTAGTTTGTGTGTTTTACTGTTTTTTATGGGTTAGATTAAGTCTTTGAGCTTAAATGTTATATTTTTAAGGTGTTGTGATGTGTTTGTTAGTGTTTCAGGGTAAACAGGGAAGAACAACGAAGATTCAAGGAGATTCGGCCTAAAGCCATAGGCCATGATCGTGCATATCAGGGCACAATCGTGACAGAGAGTGTCAAGTCAAAAAGGTTAAACAGTAGGCCACGATCATGGCAGGCAGGACTGACAAAAAAACTCAATTTTTGTGAGATTTTGTGGACCATTTCCACCCTGACTTTAACCTAGGGCTTCCACAGAATAAATATAACATGATGTGACAGCCATATAGGAGTTTTTTGGAGAGCCAGAGAGTTTTGAAGAGAGCATCATTCTATCAATTCCGAAAAAAACCTAGAGAGAGATCAAGAGATTGGGGAAGGAGATGAAGTAAGAGAGATAAGGAGATAAGTTTGACACGAAGTACTTCCCAAAATAGGTGGTTTCCCGCAGTCGCTGCCTCTGAGATCCGCTCTGATAGTCTTTCTTATTTTTATTTAGATTTTATGGATGTATGAAATTGGGATATTCAACGAAAATAGTGTTGTTGAGTGTTGATTTACTGTCTATACTCACCTTTAGATTTTTTAGTTCATGAGAATAATAAAGTTTATTTGATTGTGTTTTCTTTCAATTTAATTGTGATTTAAATTGTGTTCTTAATAACTTAGCGATAAACTGAGAGGGTGAGCTAGGTAAAAATCATCGATTTGGTCTAACGAGAGTTATGTAAATCGATAGGTAGAGCATTAAATCAAACCGGTAGAGTCGTGTAACGAGAGATCGAGCATAGATTCCCGGTAGGTTTTTAGATAACTTAGAACTAATTTAGGTTTTGGGTCAATCGCGAATCGAGAGATCGCGATTCCATAATTTAAATTAAGGATCATCAATTAAGGTTAAGAATTATAACTCGAGAGAGAGTAATTCATCCTATGATCGTCTAGGTTCGTTAAGTCAAAAATTATATAATTGGTTAGAATTCCTTTAGTTTCGAATTAGATCCCCCTTTCTCTCACTTGGCTATTTCTAGGTTGATTTCGAGTTGTTATGTGAGTTGCTATTTTGTGACTTTTCTGCACTTTAAATTCTCATATTTGATTATTGATTGATTTAATTTCTGCACTAGTTAATTGTTTAGAATTATTGTAGTTTAGGGTGACCTTAAATTTAGGACTAGTTAGTCTTCCTCATGGGATTGATACCTTAGGTACTACGCGAATGACTCGTGTGCTTGCGGAATTTACCAAGGTTAAAAAAATAGTAAAACTTAGCGCGTTTAACCTTGTGAACATGTTTTTGGCGCTGTTGTCGAGGAAGGCGACATTTAGTCTATAGTTTAAGGCGTTAGCTTAGATTTGATTTTCTATTTTTATTTTTGTTTCATTTGTTTTACTTTGAAATCATGCTCTTGCATGAACAGAAGAGTCACGAGAGGTTCAAGTTGTGCAGCTGAAATGATAGATTTAAATATAACGCGATTAGAACGAACCTTGAGGAAAGCTCGGCGAGAGGAAGAAGAAGAGATCGAGAAATCACAAATGACCGAGGAATTTCAAAGAAATATAGATCAGGAAGTTAACCCTGGAAAGCAACGACAGAGGACCCTCATGGACTTCATGAGGCCAGGGTTTAACCCAAGGAACCAAGGAGTGGCTAGATCGCCTATTCAAGCCATCTCATTTGAAATTAAGCTAGCCCTCCTGAATATGCTTCAGTAGAACGTCCAATTTTATAGACTGGTGAATGAAGATCCGAATGCACACATCGTCAATTTTCTCGAGATTTGTGATACTTTCGGTATCACCAGATGTCGGAGGACACTGTTAGGATTAGGTTGTTCCCTTTTACACTTAGGGACATAGCAAAAGCTTGGTATCACTCACTGAGCCCCGCCAGCATTACAACGTGAGAGCAGCTTGTACGTGCCTTCTTAGATAAATACTTTATGTTAACGAAGACCACAAAGATCATAAAGGAAATTACCAATTTCCAGCAAGGTGACGGGGAGTCGATTTATGAAACGTGGGAGCGTTTAAAGGCCTATAGACGAGATGTCCACACCACAACCTACCGAAGGAATTCCTCCTATAGACATTCCATAACGGAGTAAACCCACCTACCAGAGCCATGATCGATACAGCATCAGGAGGATCTTTGATGCATAAAACGGTCAATAAAGAAGAGGAGTTTATTAAAGAGATGGAGAGCAATAGCTGCTTATGTGCTAGTGGGAGAAGTAGGCAACCTACTACCTTTAGAGAGTAGAAGGGAGTTGTCAGTCGATCTGATGACGGAGATGCAAACTAAAATAGACAATCTAACGAGACAACTTAGCAATATGAAGGCGTCATCTTCCACTCCAGTTAAGGCCATGCAAGCGAAGTGTGAGTTATATGGTCAAGTAGATCATGATACTGTGGACTGTTAACTGATGAGAGAGGATAACTAGGAGCAAGTGAATTATATGGGGGCGTAATTTAGATTAGGAGAGGGTAATAATCCCTACTCTAACACAGACAACCTCGGGTAGAAGAATCACCCTAACTTTTCTTGGTATAACAATAATAATGAAGGGCAGTTTAGGACTTAAGGGTAATTAGGTTTCCAGCAAGATAAGACAAGCTCGATGGATTCGAAGTTGGACAGGATTTTGGATAAGATAGGAGGTATAGAGGAGGCACATAAGAGGCTTGAGAGTAATTTCAAGCAAGTTACGAAGAATCATACCTCATTTATACATAATTTAGAAGTCCAATTGGGGCAGCTCGTGGAAGCAATGTCAACTGGGAATGTTGAAACTCTTCTAAGCAACATCGAGTCTAACCCAAAGGAGCATATCATAGTCATAACTCAGACTCAGGATAGAGAAACCGCATAAGTGTAGGAAAAGGTAGAAGATAGAGAAAAAGGTTAAGTAGTTAAAAAAGACCTTTCGATTGAGCCCACAATGGAGTCAATTCAAGTAACTCGATGGGTATTTTTGTTTCCTATTACGTAGCAGCGAGAGTTAGATGCAAAGAGAAAAGCAAAAAATTACAAGAATTTGAGCAAAACAAAATTGAGGAAGTGATATACTAAATACAGTCAAAGCTCAAACTACATGAGTCCATCAAGACGAAGGTTGAGGAGCAACCACTAGAAGCAAAACCCAACATAGTGATGAAGAAAGATGACCCAGGGGACTTTTTCGTCCCCTATAGTATCAACAACGTTATTATAGATAGTGCATTTGCGAACTTAGGTGTAAGCATAAATATGAAGCCCTATGCTTTTAGTCTCAAATTAGGGTTAGGAAAGTTAGTGCCCACCAAGTTTTTTGCAAAGACGACTAATAGAACTTCACATAGACTGATGAGAATCATTGAAGATGTGCTAGTAAGGCTCAGTAAGTTTATCTTTCCCACAGACTTCTTTGTTTTGGACATCAGTGAAGATGAGGACACTCCGATGATTCTTAGGTGACCATTCTTGGCCACTGCGCGCTCAATTATTAATGTGGATGGGGCAAACTAACTCTGCGACTAGGGAAGGAGCATGTAACCTTCAAGGTGACCATTAGACAGCATGGAACTCCTTCACCTTCAGTGGATGTCAAAAAAACCGAGCCTCGTGGCGAATGGGAGGACATCGAGTATCCTACAAATGCTTTTCGAAAGAAGCGCTCACGAAGGATAAGGCGAGGCAAAGAAAATCGCAAGGACGGTGGTAATGGCAGTATGGTAGCCAAGGTACAGACGCTGCGACTAATGGAAACACTACCATCGAACTAGTCATTCCAACCATCATGAGCTTAAAGGAGCGTCGAGCTACTGATGTAAAAAGAAGCGCTGCATAGGAGGCAACACATGAGAAAAAAATAGTTCAGTTGTTTAATTTTGTTGACCAGTTGAATTCCGTAGTTAGGTTTATTTTTATTTTCGTTGAATAAAAGCAGGAAAAGGAATAGGATTTCAGAATTACAGGAAGATTGTGCAAATATAAAGGGAGAAGTGAAAAAAGGCTATAAAAGAATTACGAAATGAAAGAGAAAAGACTGGAAAAAGAGCAAACTAAGGATTAGGGTACAGCCACTGGCCACAACCGTGGCCTAATAAGTCACGATTGTGGCTTGCGATCGAGTGTGCTGTTGGTGGTACGCCTCATGCCACGACTGTGACTATGTAGAAATAGGGCAGGCGAGATTTTTAAATGGAAGTTTTACCATTTTACCCTTTTTTACCATCTATATATTCAGTTCTTACTTCTTTTTTCACTTCACTTTCATTTCCATTTTATCTCCCTAGAATTTGAGCGACCACCTCTCACTAGAAATTTTAAGCTTTCGAATTCTTCCACATCCTACCTCAAACATGCCACACATTAAGCAATCGGTTTGACGGGAACCCTTTGGAAGACAACAAGTTGCGGGTCAGGGAAGAAGGAACCGAGCGGTAAACTTTAGAGCACAATTTCCCATCTATATAGAGGAGGAAGGTATTCATTTCCGATCCCTTCGCTTTAGGCAAATTGTAGCTCTTAGGTACTTTGACGTTGACACATTAGGTAGGCTAGAATTGTGTGAGCGGATAGAGAATCTAGCTGAGAGAATCCAGTAGAGCTAGTTTATACGGTTCTAATTCCATGTGTATGGAGAGCTTACATTAGAATTCTTCACGTCCTTAACTTTTAACCCTAAGAACATGAAAGAATTATGGTTTAGATTGGGAGGACGAGCATACGAACTGAATGTTGAACTCATGTGTGAGATGTGTGGATTCCCCAAATCCACCATCGTTGATCAACATGACGATTTCTGTGTCTCCCAATATTGGCATGAGTTGATTGGAATTAAGTGATTCTATGCAAAGAATGCACGTAACACCATTATCTGGTCCCGTGAACACTTGTTGTTGCACAAATTTATGTGCCAACTCATTTTTGACAAGTTAGAAACCAACAAGTGTTCCACCAAGGAACTTTTCATACTGTGGTGCATGGATCACCATCGTTGATCAACATGACGATTTCTGTGTCTCCCAATATTGGTATGAGTTGATTGGAATTGAGCGATTCTATGCAAAGAATGCACACAACACCAGTATTCTATGCAAAGAATGCACACAACACCATTATCTGCTCCCGTGAACACTTGTTGCTGCACAAATATATGTGCCAACTAGTTTTTGACAAGTCAGAAACCAACAAGTGTTCCACCAAGGAACTTTTCATATTGTGGTGCATGAATCATAGTATTCTAGTATGCACATCAACGCATGTGCTGAATGCCATTGTTACGGTTCCATGCAAACGGAGCAACCATCTTGGAATGGGATACATAGTGTCTGCCATTGCAGAACATTTTGGTGTGGAAAGAAGGAGGTTAATAGTTCACCTCCTGACTTCCTCAACCATTATCATTTATTTCAGGCAGAGTTCATCCATTCCATAAATATAAGTCTACGGAAGATCCACGAGAAGACATATGTGTGAACTAGGGTAGGTCAAGCGAGTTCGAATTCAGTGCAGCCTCGACAGGAGGAATATACTAGTGAGGAATCGGAAGAAGAAGAAGACAAAGAGCAAGGCTGGAAGAAGGTTTTGGATGCAATATCCAAAACTAACAGAACACTTGTGGAGATTGTGTGCACACACGACGCCAGAGTCGAGATATTCAATAGATCTATTGATATTTCGAGTCTCAGAGTGTTCAATTGCCACCTCTGACACCATCACCACGTCCATCCCTTTAAGATTTTTTTGTCTAACCCAAATTAATTTTTCTTTCCCAAATTAGCCTTCAGTTCTATTTTGTCTTTATTTTTAATTTTATTTTTATTGTTCATTTTATCTATTCTTTGTTACTTTAATTTTTGTCTTTACCCTTTATTTATGTGCTTATGTGTACTTCCTTCTCTCATTGAGGACAATATGTTATTCAAGTTTGGGGAGGGGATTGTGTGTTTTATTTTGAATGTGATTTTGCATACTGTATGATAGTATTAGGTTACACTGTGTGAAGTGTGTGAATGTGTCAAGGGCTTAGATTGAGTGAAGTTTTAATTTTAGGCATAGTCTATTAGGTTGTAAACGATCATTAGCTTACGAAATTAGTGAATTAGGGAGCCTTTGGATGAATATACAGCCTAATTAGGGCATAATGTAAATTTAGTGCCCTCTAGATTGTCACATTCATTCATAATTTGAGGTCTTTTAGGTTAAATAGCTTAACTAATATTTTTCATGAAAATAAATAGCCAAAAGCAATAAGGTAAGTGATAAAAAAAGTTGTATTAGTCAATCACTATTTTGCTGACCTTCGGGTTATGAATAGAGCTAGTAGTCAGTTGAAAACGTGATCTAGCTGAGTAACCGGATCAACACGCATTACAAATGTGTGCCTTCGCATAAAAAGGCTATAATGACGTTTCAACTAAGTTGTTTAATAAAATGACTTAGTTAAGTAATTGGATCGACATTCATCATAAATGCTTTCCTCCGAGTAAAAGACTAAGTCTGGGTAAAAAAAATACTGGACTTGTAATAAGCTCGAATTTTCATAAAAATGTACTTAGGAATAGTTACAAAGTCTAAGGGACTGAAAAATTATTAATTTGTGGGTACAATTGAAAAGGGTAAATAAGTTAACACTTAGGTCTCGATTAAGTTGTATATTTAGTTCAAGCCCTAGACACATATTTTATTTGTTAATGTTTTGACATAATTAAAAGATTATGTTCCAGATTAAATTTGTTCCATGAAGTCAGAGGCATTGCCTCATTATTGCATTATGTGTTATGTGTTTTTATATGTTTTGTTGTTTTGTTTGCTTGAGGACAAGCAAACGTTTAAGTATGGGGATGTTGATAGTTGTGTAATTACATGTGTTTTAGGGTTGAATTTGTTATTTATTTAGTGTGAATTTGAATGGTGTGTGTGCATTTTGGGTGTAATTATGTTAGTTTATATGTTTTAGTATTTTTTATGGGTTAGATTAAGTCTTTGAGCTTAAATGTTATATTTTTAAGGTGTCGTGATGCGTTTGTTAGTGATTCAGGTTAAACAAGGAAGAACGACGAAGATTCGAGGAGTTTCGGCCTAAAGCCATAGGCCACGATCGTGCACATCAGGCTATGATCGTGACAGAGAGCGGCAAGTTAGGCCATGATCATGCACATTGGGCCACGATCTTGACAGAAAGGTTAAACAGCATGCCACAATTGTGCCTTGCATCAGGCTGACAAAAAAACTCAATTTTTGTAAAATTTTGTGGACTGTTTTAACCTCGACTTTGACCTGGGGCTTTCATAGAATAAATAAAACATGAAGTGATAACCGTAGAGGAGTTTTTTGGAGAGCTAGAGAGTCATGAAGAGAGCATCATTCTCTCAATTCCGAAAAAAACTGGAGAGAGATTAAGAGATTGAGGAAGGAGACGAAGGAAAGGAGACACAAAGATAAGTTTTACGCGAAGTACTTACCGGAATAGGTGGTTTTCTATAGTCGCTGCCTCCGAGATTCGCTCCGACAGTATTTCTTATTTTTATTTCAATTTTATAGATGTATGAAATTGGAATATTCATTGGAAATAGTGTTGTTGAGTGTTGATTTACTGTCTATACTCACCTTCGAGTTTTTTAGTTCTTAAGATTAATAAATTTTATTTGATTATGTTTTCTTTCGATTTAAGTGTGATTCAAATTATGTTCGTAATAACTTAGCGATAAACTGAGATGGTGAGCTAGGTAAAAATCATCAATTTGGATTAACGAGAGTTAGGTGAATCGATAGGTAGAGAATTGAATCAAATCGGTAGAGTCATGTAATGAGAGATCGAGTATAGATTCCTGGTAGGGTTTTAGACAACTTAGAACTAATTTAGATTTTGGGTCAATCGCGAATAGAGATAGTGATTCTATGATTTAAATTAGGGATTATCAATTAGGGTTAAAAATATAACTCGAGAGAGAGTAATTCACCCTAGGATCGTCTAGGTCCGTTAAGTCAAAAATTACATAATTGGTTAGTTTCCTTTAGTTTCAAATTAAATCCCCCTTTCTCTCACTTGGCTATTTCTAGGTTGATTTCGGATTGTTGCGTGAGTTGCTATTTTGTGACTTTTCTGCATTTTAAATTCTCATATTTGATTATTGATTAATTTAATTTCTGCACTAGTTAATTGTTTATAATTATTGTAGTTTAGGGCGACCTTAGATTTAGGACTAGTTAACCTTCCTCTTAGGATCGATACCTTAGGTGCTACACGAACGACCCATGCACTTGTGAAATTTACCAAGGTTTAAAAAATAGTAAAACTTAGCGCGTATAATCTCGCGAACAACTATTTCTTATAAGGATCAATAAAAGACTATATTTACATGTCCTTTTAGAACGTATGCCTTTAGGATGATTTCACCGTTTATAAAGATTCATTTGATGATTGCTTAAATCATATATCCAAAGTTCTTAAAAGATGCATTGAAATAAATTTGGTGTTGAATTATGAAAAATGTTATTTTATGGTTAATCAAGTCATCATTTTGGGACAAGTGATTTCATCCAAAGGTATAGAAGTTGATAAGTAAAACGTGAATTTAATTGTGAACTTACCTTACCCTACAAATGTTATGGAAGTTTGATCTTTTCTTCATCATATAGGATTTTATTGTAGGTTGATTAAATATTTTTCAAAGATTACGATACTATTGTCAAAGTTGGTACAAAAATATGTGTCGTTTGAATTTGAGAAAGAATGTCAATAAGCTTTTGACAAGCTCAAAGCATTATTAACAAGTGTGTCTATTATTTAACCACTAAATTGAAATTTACCGTTCGAAATCATATATGATGCTAGCAACTATGCAATAGGAGCTATTTTAGACCAAAAGATTAGGAAACAAAGTCATGTCATCTATTATACCTCAAGAACATTGGATGCTACATAGTGCAATTATTCAATAACTAATAAGGAGCTTTTAGCAATTGTTTTTGCTTTTGATAAATTTAGATCTTATTTTCTTGACTCTAAATTATTGTGTATTCTGACCATGCAACACTGAAGTAACTTTCGACAAAGGAGTCCAAACCGAGGTTGATATGATGAATTTTGCTACTTCAAGAGTTTGATTTGGCAATAAGGGATTGAAAAGGAGCAGAAAGTAGTAGATCATCTGAGTAGGTTGGTAAGGAATGAAGATATTTTACCTATTTTTGAAACTTTTTTTGGTTAGCAATTTTTTTAAATGAAAGGTATGGTTCCATGGTACATAGACCTTGTTAATTATTTAGTTACTATAACTTTACTAATTAAATTAGCAATTTTAGGAGGGAAAAGATAAGGAATGAGGCAAAATATTATGTTTAAGATGAACAATAATTATGGAAGTTCTTCTATGATCAAATTATTAAACGTTGTGTACTAGAGGATGAATATAATTTTGTCTTTTCTTTCTGTCATAATTATGCATATAGTGGCCATTTTAGTGCTAATTGTTCAAAAAGATGTTTTTTTTAATTAGGAGACTTTGTTTAAAGATGCTTATGTGTTTTTGTAAAAGTTGTGTTAAATGCCAAAAGATAAGTATGTTATCTCATAGAAATGAAACACCTAAACCCCTAATTTTTATAATTGAGATATTTGACTCACGGGGTATTGATTTTATAGGACCTTTTCCTTCATCTTGTGGTTTTTCTTACATACTTTTGGTAGTTGATTATGTTTCAAATTAAATGGTAGCAAAATCCACCAAGACTAATGATTCTACAGTTGCTGTAGGTTTTATAAAGTTTAATATTTTCGGTACATTTAAAGTTATACAAGCTATAATTAGGGATTGTGGGAGCCGTTTTTTAAACAAAGTAGTAATAACTTTGTTTAAAAAGTGTGGAGTGCATCATTAAGTAGTCACCACTTACCATCTATAAACGAATGGGCAACAAAAAATATCAAATAGAGGAGTGAAATTTGTTTTAAAAAAGATGATAAATCTAGGAAGAAAGGATTGGAGTTTACATTTAAAAAATGCTTTTTAGGCTTACCATATGTCACTAGAAATTAGTCCATATGTCACTCAATAATTGCTGGCATTTGTCAATTAATTACTAGTCCATTTGTCATTCATTTACCTATGCCAAATGTCGCTCAATTTATAGGCTTAGTCATCCTAATTTTTCATATATCAATTTGTCTTGCCACTTAGCATTTTTCATAGTTCAAGTGTACATATTAATTCATCAATTTCCCAATTTATAACATCTAATTCCAAATTACTACTTAGATTCCAATCAAACCAAAATTCAAGACAAAATAATTCACAATTTACATCATGTTCATTTTAAACCTTTCATACCCTACAACATGTCAATTGAGTGCATATACTATTTTTGCATTGTATATGAAATCATAATTCATATGTGTATGCCAATGATGTGGATGTGAATGAAATGCATTTCATGAATTCCCAATGCTATTACTCATGTGCAATGGTCTAGGGCTTTAACCCTTAGTATGCTTTGGAAACCGACTACTACACCTACATCAGTGAATAGGGTTATTACAATTCTGTTATTAAAACATGTTATTACTTCAATTTAAATATTTACTATAAATACCTCTCAAACGGATACATCCATCTATATTGAACTGGACTAGCAAATTTAGCCTCATGTGTTAAATGCATAGGTAGATACTTAATACAGTCAAAGAAGCTTGAAGGGAAAATCCTTTCTAATTTGCACAAAATTACTGAAATTTTTCTTTCTAATTTTTTCACTTCAGCCAACTTTATTTCAGATGATGTTAAGCTTTTGAAAAACAAACTTAATTATGTTATAACTTCTCAAACCTTATTCGGTAGCAACTCCCGAAATGCAATTGAAATTAGTCTTTGCATAAACACATGACAATCATGACTTTTCATCCCAAATAATTTGTACTTCCTCATGTCCACACACCTTGTCAAGTTTGAAACATAACTATTGGGAAATTTTATTATTTTCAACCATTCACATAAAATTTCCTTTTTTTGGTCCAACGTGTAACATGCTTTCTAATATTTACCATTATGAAGATCTTTATCTAAGTCATTCCTTTTACAAAAAAGTTTCAAATCAGCTTGTGATTTTGCATTGTCTGTTATCCTCCCTTCAATGTTCATTATGGTATTGAACAAATTGTCAAAAGTATTTTTTTCAATATACATCACATCTTAATTATGACATATCAAATTAGTTTTCCAATATGGCAAATCCTAAAAGATGCTTCGTTTTCTCCAACCAAAGTTTTTACTAATGCTTGTATTAA